>VWYK01030349.1:35660-55478 GCA_013399775.1 Semnornis frantzii | reverse complement strand
ACTAAAATTTAATATAATTTCACTCTCCTGTCTCACAGTGTGGAAGGGTTGAATATCAAGGGAAGATCATATCAATCAAGCCTAACAGTCAAGCACTTCGCCTGTACATAGAATCATAGAATCAGTCAGGGTTGGAAGGGACCACAAGGATCATCTAGTTCCAACCCCCCTACCATGGGCAGGGGCACCTCACACTACATCAGGCTGTCCAGAGCCTCATCCAGCCTGGCCTTAAACACCTCCAGGGATAAGGCTTCTACCACTTCCCTGGGAAACCCATTCCAGGCTTTCACCACCCTCATGGTGAAGAACTTATTCCTAATGTCCAAACCGAATCTACCCATTTCTAGCTTTGTTCCATTCCCCCTAGTCCTATCACTACCTGACATGATAAAGAGTTCCTCCTCAGCTTTCATGTAGGCTCCCTTCAGATACTGAAAGGTCACGATAAGGTCACCTCAAAGCCTTCTCCTCTCCAAACTGAACAGCCCCAACTCCCTCAGTCTCTCCTCATAGCAGAGGTGCTCCAGCCCTCTGATCATCCTCAGGGCCCTTCTCTGGACACCTTCCAGTACATCTGTATTATGTTTTCTAAAGCTGGAAAGCTTCACAGCTGCAACAGAGTCATTAGGAAGTAGCTGTCCTGGAACACACTTCTGACTCTCAATATAGAATTCCTTATCCCCACTGCTCAGTATCTTGGATATGAGGTGGAAGGAGCTGCAGCAAGGAGTCTGCCAGAAGCACCACCACTTGCAGGTGTGTGATGACATATTGACTGAGATGTATGAGATGTGAAGCTGAGGTGACCTTATCTGCTGCACTCCAGAGTTGATAATCTTGCTTCTCCTGCTTATCTTGCTGCATTCTTATTTTCCCGTCTTATGCTGATATTGGAAGAAAACTATGATCCTGGAAGCTTTTTAGTCACTAGTCACCACTGAAATGAAGATACCTAAAGGGCTGCTAGAGACAGCATCTGAAGTCCTTGTCTCTTTTAAAACAGGCACGCATCTGGTGGGAATGAGGTGTATGGCTACTAAAAAACCTCTGGTGAGTACAGTCCCTGATAATCAGTAGGCAATGATCAGCTACACAGCACTAGAGGGAGACAGAAGTTAGTGTGGTGTGTTTGCATTCAGTCTCTCATCTTTGACATTGCCCCTTTCTGTGAGCTGGGCCATTTTACTTACTTTGATGCAGAAAAATGAAAATTCCAGGGAACTACTTTAACAGACTGGCACTGGAGACTGACAGAATCACTATATGTGTGAATGTGTGTGCATATTTATGTATATAAGTACATCAAAATGCATGCCTAGTTTTATTTATCAAGGATGGTTTTAATCCAGACATTTCCAAATCACCTTTTCATTTTCATGTAGTGAAAGAAAGCAAATGCAAACCCCATGTATGTATAGTTGTAGGGTTGTTTGTTTTTGGGTTTTTTTTTCACAACAAATCTGTTTAAAGGGTACCCTAAAAGGAAAGGAGTGGTTTGACGCCTCCCTTGAAAATTGATGGCATTACACTAGGGTAATGTCTAAACAACTAACCTAGAGTCTCCCTGTTCCCATCAGTGATGGGAGGCCTGTGTGTAAAACCAGTCTTCAGACAACTTCAGAACTGTGCAATGGTCAGTCAGGAATGAAAACAATGCCAGTTTATTTTCACTGGTGCCAGAGATTTATACACTCTATAGGTCATGTTTATTTGATGTGTTGAATGTAAATCACATACAAAGAGTGTTGAAGAAATATATTTCCATAAAAGTTAAAAATATTTTACCATGCAGTGGACTAAAAAAAACCCAAAACAAATCAAACAAAAAAACCCTAAAAAAACAAAGAACAAAACCAAACACAACCCCACATACACCTGAAGAAACAAACGAAAAACCCCTCCCCACACACAAAAAACCCAACAGAAAAACAAAACCAAACCCAACAACAACAAAACAAACTTAAATGAAAACCAAAGCAAACAAACAAACGCGTGAAAGCCAAACACTCTTTTTGTCTGCCTTCTATCTCCCATGCATCTAGAAATTTTCACCAGCTCCCCAGGGTTTCCTGCCAATCCCAGTACTGCCAGGCCACTGGTACCCTGCTATCATGGCATCAAGGATCTCCAAGAATCCAGGAGAATTGAAAAAAAGACATATTATCTCCCAGAAATCTGGTCAGTCTCCTCCTGCTGGGGCCAGAGGAAAGTCTTAACAAAATATGTGGGGTTTGAATTCACTCAGAAGGCTCACATTTGAGTCCCACGTTTTCTAAGTGTTGTAGGCTGTCTGTAGTGATTTTAAATGCTTGGACTAGATCTCTCATGCAGTTTAAGAGAGGTCAGACTGTTGTGAACAGGAGACCAGGCCAATATATTACTAATGATTTGGTTTTTGCTGGAGCAAATGAGTTTTTCTAGGTCAGCAATTTTATTAATAGGCAGCCTGTGCCAGATAAATTGGTGGGAATGCCCTTGAGGTTATACCCATCTATAAAGACTGAGAAGTGGCCCTGATAGTTTCAACATTTCTTCAGTATGTTTTAAGGGAACTCTGCCTTTGAGGAAGTCGACAGTACAGCCAGGGAAAAATGTGAGACTTGAAGTGCAACTTGAATACTGACTAATTTGGATGTTTTTATAAAGTCTTGCAGACTTCTCTCCACAAACCATTAAGTCCTAATTGCCACACTAATGTTATTTTATGTTGTAAGAGCAGCTCCCAATGCCTGGTGGTATGGCACCCAGTGGAATTAAAGCAGGCACTTAGCTTTACCACCCTCTCTGCTGTAACCTTTTCAATCCGTGATTATTATTCAGTCAGCGCATGCTCCTTCATTATTACTTAAAGGTGTTGCCCCTTCCACCAGGACGACATGACTCTGTGTAAATTAGGGCCATAACTAACCTGCTTCGATGCTGAAGCAAGCACCTTTCTTCTGACAAGCCATGAATTAAGGGATTCTTTCCCTACTGTGGAAGGAGCCTCTCTCCTTCATTCCTAATAAGGGCAATGCCAAAGCAGATTTAAAAGGTTCTTTTCTGTTAAAGGGGTTGGATCTGTGATAAATTCCTGTAATCTGGGGACTAGGAGTAAATTGAGCATTACACCTGGATTGCAAACTCACTCTCAGACTTTTATTTATTTATATCAAAACTTATTTATGCAGCGCCTTCCTTTTCGCTCCCCTAAGGGACATTAAGGAAACGTCTTTCCAACTAGGATTCAAATTTGATTAGTTATTAGATTAATAATTTGGCTAATCCTAGTTCCAGTAATCACATTCCTCCTTCAGGAATTTCACAACTCTTTTAGAAATTATAGTGTTGGGCTGTAAACTGCA
The DNA here is from genome assembly GCA_013399775.1 of Semnornis frantzii. Classification (NCBI taxonomy): domain Eukaryota; kingdom Metazoa; phylum Chordata; class Aves; order Piciformes; family Ramphastidae; genus Semnornis; species Semnornis frantzii. The sequence goes on along the minus strand of VWYK01030349.1, from coordinate 52,131 downwards.
TCTTACGCTCTATGTCACCTGATAGTCTTGCTCCAACTGGAGCAGATGCTGTTGCAGTTCAGCAAATACCATCACTTCCATTTGAACTCAGCACTAAAGCTCTTTGAAGTACGTTTTCCAAATAATCTAGTGAGCTTGTTTTGTTATTGTTGTGTTTTCATTCATGAATCGTTTCTGACCTACCCTAATGTTAGCAAATCTTAGTCTCATTTGCACATAATTTTGGAGAAAGACATTTTCTTCTAGGATTTGTGATGATATCTATCACTGGTTTCAGCTGTTGTGTTCCCTACACAGCTATTTGTGCTACATCAAATATTATTAGTTCTAGATCCTTGCTCAATGAGGATATTTCTTTGCAATGGCCAAGTAAAAAAGAAAACATGATGAACAACAAATAATGAATGGAGAATACTTGTAATCATGCAGGAGTGCTGTATGCTAATGCAGGCAGTGGTAGAAGGACATTCCCCATGTAGTCATATGAATGAAAAGAGCTGACATAAATATTTATGAGTTGAAGATAACATAGGATAGAGGAACCACACTAGTTCCAATTCCATTTTGAGTCTTGCTGGGTTTTCATTAACAGGGCTATCAAAGAGAGACCCATTTCTTCATCAGTTGCTTTCCTCCAGGCAACAAATAACAGGGAATGAAACATCAAGGGGGACTCTCAGCTGTCCTGGGGAAAGACTGCTAAACAAATCCTGATGCGTGTTTTGAGGATGACAGAGAAAGAAACAAAAACTCAGACCTGCAGAACTCAGCACTGTACTGTACTCAGCACTGGCCAGGACACACCTTGTGTCCAGTTCTGGGCCCCTCAATTCAAGAGAGTCGTTGAGGGACTGGAATGTGTCGAGAGAAGGGGGCTGAAGCTGGTGAGGGGCCTGGAGCACAGCCCTGTGAGGAGAGGTTGAGGGATCTGGGGGTGTGCAACCTGGAGAAGAGGAGGAGGAGGGTAGATCTCATTGCTATCTACAACTACCTGAAAGGAGGTTGTAGCCAGGTGGGGTTGGTCTCTTCTCCCAGGCAGCCAGCAATAGAACAAGGGGACACAGCCTCAACTTGTGCCAGGAGAGGTCTAGGCTGGGTGTTAGGAGGAAGTTCTTCCCAGAGAGAGTGATTGGCATTGGAATGGGCTGCCCAGAGAGGTGGTGGAGTCACTGTCCCTGGAGGTGTTCAAGAAAAGACTGGATGAGGCACTTAGTGCCATGGTCTGGTTGACTGCACATGGCTGGGTGATAGGTTGGACTGGATGATCTTGGAGTTCTCTTCCAACCTGCTTGATTCTATGATTCTATGAACTATCATCATTTAGACAAGTGTCTAGTGCAGAAGTTATGGGGAAGGTTAAGATTAGAAAAATGAAGATCCACTTTTGTTCAGCATGCTTGGGATTGAAATTTTGTGCAGGAAGCATGTGTGAATACTTTTCTTAACAGTTATTTCAAATGTATCTCATTGTCTCAGTCCAGTTTGTGCTTGGGGTATAAAGCCATTCGTAAAAGATTGGAGATTTACCCTGGTGGATTTTGCAGGATATTTGTTTTAATGTCCTAGATTTTACTCTGAACAGCAATATGGCTCATCTATTTCCACCACAGTAGCACAGGTAATGGGATCATGATATTCTGCACTCTTAACATTTATAGGGGTGAATGTATATAGATATGTAAAATAAATATATGCAGTAATTAGGTCATTAAAGAGATAGGGCATTCTCATAAAATATCCATGTGAGGATGAGGTATCTGAAGGGTGTAAGATTCTTTCCTCACTAAAATGTGATCCAAGTCGCCTGCTCTAGGAATTAATTCTAAAGCTCTTTGCCATGGGTCATCCATATTAATGACAGACACCATTTAATCTTAGTGGTATCAATGGTAAATCTAACATACTTCACATGGAAAACTGGACCACAGGTTTGATATTCCTAAGGGCAATGCTTCATCTCCTGTTGCAACGAATCAAATCAATAGAGCTGTTTAGTCAGTTTATTTATGGCAAATTCCTCCAGCATCTGAAGGGGACCTACAGGAAGGCTGGGAAGGGGCTGTTTACAAGGTCTTGTAATGACAGGATGAGGGGTAATGGGTTTAAACTGGTAGAGGGGAGAATTAGACTGGATGTTAGGAAGAAGTTCCTTCCAGTGAGGGTGGTGAGACACGGGCACAGGTTGCCCAGGGAGGTGGTGGCTGCGCCCTCCCTGGAGGTGTTCAAGGCCAGGTTGGAGGAGGCGTTGAGTGCCCTGTGCTAGTGGGAGGTGTCCCTGCCTATGGCAGGGGGTTGGAACTAGATGATCCTTGAGGTCCCTTCCAACCTTACCATTCTATGACTCAATGATTAGCGTGTTTGTTTTGTAGTAGTCTGAAGAAATCATCCTGAAATGGCTATCACTGAATTACTAATCAAGAATTAAAAGTTAGGAAAGGTGCCAAATATTGAACTGTACTCATGCCACCTATTGGGTGAACGTTGAAGGATGACAGATACCTCTCAGGAAATTCAGGTTCTTGGTTTGTGAGTGATGGAGTTCAGTTTATCTCATCATCTTGTCATACTGAATAATTCAAAGAGCTACAACGGTGATCATCAACTGCTGTAACCACGGCAAAGTTGCAGCAGGGTAACTGAGTAAGAAGTATGACCAGAAAGTGCATCAGTCATATCTGGCCTGGCCATTCCCCAGTGGAGTGCAATTATTTCATAGTATTGACTAGGCTAAGGAATCTATATGATAAAAAGCAACCTCTTACCTGAAATTAAATGACAAATCAGTGAAGAAAAGAAGGAAAGAATCTGGGTAGTTGGGGGAAGAAGCTGATGGTCTGGCTTGAAGACCCAGCTAGACATGTATGGTTCTTCCCTCTAAAACATGATTGAGCTGTCACAGGTTGATCTGATGGCAGAAGCAAGGAGCACCCTTCTGAACTGAGGTCTTAGAAGGATCTATAATCTATATTCTACAAAAAGGGACAAGTTCCTTAACTTCATTCAAGGTCATTCTGGGAAGTCTTTGTGGAAGAAGTCCAATGCAGGTGGCTCTGACTCTTAATTTCTGCATGCCCAAGTCCATGAATAGCACTGTCATTTGGGCACCTAGCACTGTGGAGATAACTGTAGCACAGAAGCTGCTGCCAAAACTGGGAACTGGGATTGTTCAGGCTGAAGAAGAGGAGACTGAGGGGACAGCTTGTCACTCTCTACCTGAAAGGAGTTTATTAGTGAGGTGTCAGACTCTTCTCCCTGGTAACAGGTAACAAGACAAGAGGAAATGACCTAAAGATTCACAAGAGGATAGATTGGATATTAGAAGAAAGTTCTGTATTGAAAAAGTTATCAAATGCTGGAATAGGCTCCCCAGGGAAGTGGCTGAATCCCTAGAGGTGTTTAAAAGGCACATACATGTGGTTCTAAGGGACATGTTTTAGCATCATAACTGGTGGAGCTCTAACTCTAAAACAGTTGGGCTTGATCTTAAAGGTTTTCCAACTGGAATGTCTCTTTAATTCTATGCTTCTAAAGCTGTATTGCTCTCATATGTATTCTTGGCTTCTAACCAACACTCAGTGTATTATGAACAACTACATTTCAATCATTTGAGTCTGTGTAGTTGTTTTGGATGTTTGTGTAATAGCCCAATGATATAGCAAGCTCAGGCTGTCTGGCAGATGGTAGTATTTCTACTTATGGCTCCAGGACATTTCCATCATTATGAACTTACTGGACTTTGCACTGGCCTCACAAGCCAAATTTCAAGGATTTCAAGGATGGCATTTCTTCAGTAGAAAGACATCATCTTATGGCTTGTATTAGACAGGAAGACAGAGTTTCTTCTGCCCTTATATCCAGACACACCAGTTTCTTAGGATCAAATATGTGCTATATTGAGTGTTTCCTGTCTCATCTCCCAATATTGTTATATAACCTGGTACTGTGCCATGATCTTTTGTGGTATTTGAATGAAAAAGAGAGTATCTGGTCTTCTGTTTCTGAAAACCATGCAAGAAAGGTACTTTTTAAGACAACGGTATGGGATTTACTTGGTGTTATGCAGAGAGTTTCATAGTTTCTAAAGTTGTTACTGGTTTCAATGTTTTTGCTGTCGCTGTACACTTTGGTCTATGTTTAGTGAGACACACAGAATGTGCACTTTGATCTTGCAAATGAGCAATCTCCGTAAATACTCATCTGTCCATTTCAAATCTCCTTAGGCAATCCAGTCTCAGATGACAAGAACTGCTTAAAATTTTTTTTAAAATAAAGTTGGGCTTGACAGGCTCAGAGGCAGAAACTCCAAAACAGGAGGAGTCATTCAGAGTTCATTCTTGTCCTGGTTTTAATTCTGAGTTGTGCTTTAGTTGTCCAGGTATGAATTTTAGCAGAAATTACCTGTTTCCTCATGGAGAGCATGATAAAGACTCTCAACTCACCAGGCTTTGGGCTAGAACTCTCTGAAGTTTTTCTGTACATACTCTCTCTGAAATAAACCATGTTGAACACTATCACACAATACTAGGATAAGAATAATTTATTATGCTAGCCAGGTCTAACAAGTTCCTTCAGCACCATGCCTCCTGTCCATGCTGTGACCTGGGTAGTTTTTACCACCTGGCTATCTGTCTTCACCAGTCTCGTCTTTCATGTGTGAAACCAGTTCCAGCAGTGAACAGCATGGACCTCTGCTACAAAAACACTTGGATCACATCAGTACAAGGAGTGCCATATTTCTGTCTATGGTACATTAAGATTTGAAGTCTCACATGTTTGAGTTATGTTCAAAAGAAGGAAGGATTAACACATCCATCCTCTGGATTTCTGTTTAAGCTTTATTGCTACAAGGTGAAATGTAAGCATTTCACTACACGCAGCCCTGCCCATACCTTCTCAGATCCTACATTGTGTATTTCTCTACTAATAACACTGGCAAAGAAGACCAGCTTCCCTGAAACAATAGAGTCTCTTTTTTTCCTGTGTAGGCACCTATCTTATGATTTGACTTTTAAATGATACAGGTAGTAATTAACTGCTAAATATTAAAATATTCCTGCATTGTTATTGCAGGAAAGAAGATATGAGTCGTAACACTTTTCTAGTAAACTCATCCCACAGATGAAATTTGAAAAACATCATAAATGTCACCCATTCAATTTCTCATTGCATGAAAAAAAATAATATGGGCAAACATGGCTGAGGAACTTTAACCACCTCACACAGGCCAGTGATTTTCAGTGTTTCTGGTTTGTGCCAGTTTCTCTAGCCTTCTATTCAGGGTCCTCATATGACTGAGTGTAACATGTGATTCAACTCTCTCCCAAAACCCAAATCATCTAACAAAGCAAGGTACTATGTTGTCAGCACTTGTAAGAACACAAACTGGGGCAGTGAATATGGAACAGTAGCTCCCTGTTGTTTAGTTACCTCCTTGAAATATGTGAGTCCACATTGACATGAGACTTATCTGCAGCCTGTGAAGGGAGTATCAGGTGAACAAATGTCCTAACACAAGTAGAACCTTTGTTGTAGTCGTATGAAGTAAATGAATCCTTTCACCTCCAGTTTAATTAATTTGAAGCACTCAACTATCATGGCTGGGATGAGATGCATGTTTTGAACTGATCTGCTCCCTAGAAAGAGGAGGTTTCTGTTCTTGCTCTATTTACCCCATTAATATTTTATGAAAAAGCTCAAATGTTCCTTCAATACTAAACTAGGAAATCTGCATATCGCAAACCATATACTTAACAAACACAAGAAGTATATGTGTGTACGAGTTCCCACAAGTATGTATGCATGAATAAAAATGCATGCATTTGCTGATATATCTGTGTCTGGATATAGATTTATATCTTTGGCATTTGCCATCTGTTGGGAATGTAATACACAGAGCATCTGGCACTGTTTCGTATAGTAGGGCCTTTTGCCAGCTGATGCTAGGGAATACTGTACTGTTGGGGATAAAAAGAGTAATTAATTAGGACAAGGAAAACATACTGCAGAATACAAAATGCCTATATTGAAAGTAAGAGTTTCAAGGTACTCTTTGACTTAGTTTTCATCTGGCCTAAAGCCTAGAATAAAACCTAATTTAAAGTTTTCAGAGGTCTTCCCTCATCACCTTTAGGGGACGTGAAACATGTAAGATGTTAATAACATCACTTCTTAATTCCACATTCAGAATATTATTATACATCTAGAACTGCCCAAGTGTTGAATTACAGACACTGACCACAGAGGGGAGGAGGTGACTGAGAAAAGGTTCCAAAGAAACAGGATGCAAGGAATAGAAGGGGGTGCCGCATGCACCATATGGTGTGCCATGGGTTACCCACGGGTTAATGGGTACAAAACATTGCAAACAGATGTGACATTCAAACTATTCAAAGACTGAAACGTTTTCTTGATTATCAGGTGGAATTATTCATTGTCCTCCAGTTTAGAAAGTGTTTAAATCATTGCTACATTTATGACATTCTCTCAGAGACCTTCAGGGGCTCTTTTTGATTGTATTTGCAGCTGTTTGATGGGTAAGAATAAGAATGAAACAAGCAGAGTATTTTTGAATATTATTTTCTTCTGTTTGTAGAGCAGATCAACTCCATGGTGTGGGATATAGACCGATTTAGCAAAGGAAAAGCTACCCGTCTTGCTTCATGCAAGGCAGAGATACCTTTCATTGCTTCACTGTATGAATTGCTTTCTGAGCAAATCAATCCAAGTGGCAACCAACTACTGGGTGCAGTGTGGAGACACAGAAAAGGTTACATTTCTCTAAGGATAACAGGAAAGCAAATTGGTTGCTGTTCTCTAGAGCTGACAGACTCAGAAGTGACATTTGAAACCAGAAAAATATCCCAATTCATGAAATCTGTGAAGAGGACATAAATTGTTAGCAGATAGTTATACCTGCTTTGCTAAACATATATGCAGACACACACACACACACTTTTATTTTCATTTCATACAGCAAAGGGTCGGTTCCTAGCAGACATGAAATTCAATTCACATCGTCACTAATTTTAGAGATCTTCTGTTTTGTCATCTCACTGAATAATTTCCAGGATGATATTTTGGGGATTTGTGGTGGGGTTTTTTTGGGTTTTTTTTTTTCTTTTTTTTTTTTTTTTCCCCAGAACTGGATGCAGAATTTCACAGTGGAAACACATCCTGTTCTTTCAAGGAAATGGCATATATTTTGAAGAAATAACCTTATTCTACTATTAAAAGACACATTAAAAAAAATTAACTTAGAGCTCTTACATATATGTGTGTACATTTGTCTTAAATTATTCCTACAGGTTTCTCTTTAATTTCTGTAGTACCTTCAGTTTCCCATGGTTCTCTTTCAGGAGTCTCTTGTTGATCTTTGTTGTTGTCCTTCCTATTTGCTCTAAAGTGCAGCTGTTGGAGAAACTGCCGAACAGTAATTTGGGCAGAAGCACTGCTGCTCGAGGCCTGCATAAATTTTACAGTGTAGTGTAGTGAGACATGGGAACTAGGCCATTTGAACTAGCTCAGCTCCTCAATGATGTGTGAAAATACTTATTACAGCCAGGTAAATAGATATCTATATATCATTTCACCCGACCCTGATGTGCAGTTGCGCTCAGAAATGGAGCATGGAAGGTTCCCCACCATGCAGCAGCACCACAAAGGAATTATCAAATGTAGAGATGCTGAGTAAGGTGCAGACCTGAAAATGGAAACAAAACAAAGGCAAGAAAGAGGTTGGCCATACTGTGTGTGGAGAACTCTGAAGTCACACTTGTGCGAGGTCCACCTGAAGGATGATCACAGTCCAGCAGGCACCCAGGCACCGGCATCAGCATGCAGGCCTGGCTCCATCCCTCTCTCAAGGCTGGCCACTTACTGACTCACAGTGGGACTCTGTTTCACCTATGAGCACCTGAATCCTCTTTCTACCAAATGCTGCATGCACCAAAGGTAAATGATGGAAGCTCAGTTAATTTTCTCATTATTTGCAGATTTGCTGATGTGAATTGGGCCTCCTTCATTAAAGTTAATTGAAGTAAAACCATGATACAGCTGTTAGATTGTGGACTTTATTACCCAGCTTCCTTGGCAAAAATGGATTATTTTAAAACAACATCTGTTGGCGTACTTCCTCTAATATTGTATGAGAAAGTGAAAGAGGTGTTTTCATTTTTAATAAAGAAAATAAAATAGGCTATTACTTTTGAAAATTCACGGCTGCATATGCTACCAATATTCATGATTAATTCAATGGCTAAATTAAAATTAATTCATGTGTCATGTTCAAGGCAAAGTAGGATAATAAAAAAGTCCAACCTCACTACAGTGTAACAACAAAAAAAGAGAACATAGCTTGACAGGTTGGAGAGGTGGGCCCAAGCCAACCTCATGAGGTTCAATAAGACCAAGTGCAAGGTCCTGCATCTGTGTGGAGGCAAACCCACGCAGCAATAAAGGCTGGGCAGTGACTGCCTTGAGAGCAGCCCTGAGGAGAGGGACTTGGGGGTGCTGGTGGATGAGAAGCTTAATATGAGCTGTCAATGTGCTCTTGCAGCCCAGAAAGCCAACCAGGTCCTGGGCTGCATCAAAAGAAGTGTGGCCAGCAGGGTGAGGGAAGTGATCCTCCCCCTCTACTCGTCACTGGTGAGATCCCACTTGGAGTACTATGTCCAGTTCTGCAGCCCTTGTTACAAGAGGGATATAGATGTGCTGGAGGGTGTGCAGAGAAGATGATCAGAGGGCTGGAGCTCCTCTCCTATGAGGAGAGATTGAGGGAGTTGGGGCTGTTCAGTTTGGAGAGGAGAAGGCTTTGAGGTGACCTTATTGTGGCCTTTCAGTATCTGAAGGGGCCCTACAAGAAAGCTGAGCAGGAGACTCTTTAGGATGTCAGGTAGTGATAGGACTAGGGGGAATGAAACAAAACTAGAAATGGGTAGATTCAGATTGGATCTTAGGAAGAAGTTCTTCACCATGAGGCTGGTGAAAGCCTGTAACGGGTTTCCCAGGGAAGTGGTAGAAGCCTCATCCCTGGAGGTGGGATGAGGGCCAGGCTGGATGAGGCTCTGGACAGCCTGATGTAGTGTGAGGTGTCCCTGCCCATAGCAGGGCAGTTGGAACTAGATGATCCTTGATTTCCCTTCCAACTCTGACTGGTTCTATGGTTCTGTGATTCTATATGGACATCTTTAAGGGTCTTTGGTATAACATGAATGCAGATGTTACTTACTGTTAATATCAAGGTGCCATCTGGACATTGGATGATGTGGATTGTGCCACTAAAGGTCTTGTTTGTTTTTGAAAGCATGAGAAAACAGACTTTGAAGATATTGCAAACCAGGTTTGACTGTATCTCATTTGCATATATTAATGTTGGTGGTGAGAAAAAAAAGTAGAAAGTCAGGTCCTAAGCCAGAAAAGGCTTCCTCTTAATTCTGTAGATTTTGGATTATGGTTTAAAGTACATTAGTGATAGAGATCTGTATAAATGCAATCACAGAAAAACAGCTGAAATGCCTTCTTACAAGATCTTTTCTCAAGTACTCTACAAAGTTATGCATTTGATTCCTACTTTATACCTAAAATTCCAAAGTCAAAGATAGTTCGAGGCAGAGAGAAAGCAAACATATGAATTTTCAAGGTAATTTAAAGAGTAATAACTACTCCTTACTTAGGTTTTAGAACACTCCGCAGAACAGGAAGTAAATGAAAAGCAGGTACTTTTCTTTTCCCCAAGAATGTTTTTTTACTGTACATTTTGTAGAAAAAAGAAAAAAAAAAGACAAAAAAAAGGAAAAAAATATTCTTATTACAGGGATGTAATTTTTTAAAACTCCAAGTAGGAAATATGTGACAAATACAAGATCAAGTACACAGCCATGTCACAATAAATCTCTGTATCTTTAAAAAAAATATACATAGAGGTTTGTTTTTGTTTTGTTTTTTCTTGTATTAATTTCTCTGTTTCTTGCACCTTTTTTTTTCCCATGTCTTTTACAAAATCATAGTAGCAATGTGCAATTTCAAAATGATTCCCAGCAGCTGATTGTTGGGAGCCAAGAGATAAATAAACAAATGAAATTACATTTGCAGTAGTCACCAGGATGCTGGAAATCACAGTAAAGTTGTTAAGGACAATGAAGTCAGATGGGTGAGTCATATGCATTTCCACAACATTTGGCAATGTTCCCCAAACCCAAATTTGTACAAGCCCTGAAGAGGTCTTGTTCTTAGCCAGTACCTTAGTGAGTCTGAGACAGAGGGTAAGACTACACCGAGGGCCTAGAGACAGACTCTGTAGTGCAGGGGACACATGGGAGAACCCTTACTTTGACACACTCAAATTTAGCTGGGCTTCTGGGGCTAACTGGGGACACACTCGATGTTCTGAAAAAAACTTACATTTCCTGTGATGCTACTGAGACAGGAAAGCCAAGTCATGGCCATTGTACAAAGGACTCTTGTCACAATAGGGTGAAAGCCTGTTTTCCTTGTCAGTTGAATGGAGTGATAGTGTGAACTTTGCCAGAAGGAATTGGTATTCATAATGTGGAGGGTTTGTGGAAGCTACTTTTAGTTTTCCTTTCTTTATCCTTTAATAGGAAATCTTGATTACTGTTTTCCTATCTTTGATAGCAGCACCTCCACAGATATCAATAGCTGCTGCTATCTCCCTCAAGCATTGACAAGCAGAAACTATGAAGAACATGAAAGAAAGAATATGGGGTTTTTTTCTTCAAAATTTATTAGCTCCTAGGTTTATTTTTTTCCTAGGACGTAAAGGGTTGATATTGGAGGTGAGTTATATAATACATCAGAAATTTGACCTTTGCACATATTCTCCTTTTCATTCAGGGAATTTTGTGAGACTGGAAACAAAACTAAAAAAAAATGTATGGATATATACTTTCTGCTGTGGGGAAAAAAAAACCCCAAAACAAAACAATTCAAAGGCAGTAACAGGGCAAAACAGAACAGAAATCGTTAAATCCCAACCAAAAGCCTGCTCAACAATGAATACTGTTTTCCCAGATGTCACAGTTAACACCATGAGATCACACTGAACCACTTGCTCTCATCTGTCCCTATGGATGTCCTGCCTGCACGTTTGAGAAAATCACTTGCAGTGACATGTATCCTAGTACCAGCCTTAAATCCACGGAAGCGTGTTTCTGTGGCAAAAGAGGTGCCATTTAATAAACAGAACAAACCAAACCCTGCAAAATTAAATTTGTGCTGTTAAACCTCTTTTCACCCTCACTGTTCAATCTTGTGTGATGGTTCTCCAAGAGTCTGAGTAACTTTTGGAAAGCACTGCTAAATACAGCTAGCAAATTCCTCAAAACACTCATTCATAGTTTAGTTGGGGCCAGACAAGCCTGGTGTCATACGTGCCTATTCACATTTCATTCCCTTCTTTTAGTATCCCTGCTAATTATTTGTTTGCTTATCTTTTTGGCCAGTAAAACTGAAAACACTTCCTCTCCTCTCTTTCCAAAAGCACGGCCCTGCAGCAAACCATGCTTTTTAACACGTGAGGGGAGATGAGGAGTAGGGAGACACCGGTATTTACACTGTGCTTTCCATTACCCACTCTGAGCTCCCAAAAGTCCCTTTTGCCCCTGTTAGGTCATTGTCATCGTACTGCAAAAGCATGCCGTTCACTGAGAGGCTCCTCTTTGTCCAAATGTTCGTAATCTTTTTTGGGTAAGTGCAACACTGAGATGTGGCGAAGTCTCCCATGTCAAAAGAATGGCTACGTTTGGTTTTGCCCTCCAGAGGCAACGTGAGGAGACTGCGGAATTTGGACTCCGTCTGGCCCAGTAGCGGCTCTTTGTCTGAGTGTCGGGCCACCGTGGAAGTTCTGGAGTCTGTCATCTCCTCCTTTTTCTGACACTTCAGTTCCAGGGAGGCAAAAGCTCCCATTAGCCGGTCAATATTGTGTTTTGACCTGGAAGGAGGCCTCCACTTACTGGACAATGTGCCCTGTTCACTTTGGAGGCTATAGCCATCACAGTCACGGCTATTTGCAGAGCTGGAGGAAGAGGAGATGCTGCTCCGTGCTGACTGGCAGTTAAACTCCATAAGTTCATTTCTCACCACCACTTTGGGGTTGACCTGGGGCAAGACTCCGTTCTGAACTGGTTGTGCTCCATTTGTCTGTGAGTAGACATTGCTGACGTTAGACATCTTCCCTTGGGAATTGTTGCAGACCTTGTAGCGAACCATGAGTATTACAATAAATACCAACAGAGTTGCCACAATGATGCCTCCAATGATCAGAATCATGGTCCCACCCAGGAACTGACTGTGCATGGACTGGCACTGAGGGTAGTCTTCTTTGGTGAAGAACTGGGCGCATCCCACAATATTGGTGGCAGTAAGGGTTGTAGCCGTGTCATCCCACATGGCCAGGACACAGAGGTCATAGCCTGTTCCAGAAACAAGGTTGTTCACAACAAAGGCTTTGTTTGTAGCTGGAATCATCCTTAAAATAAGAAAAAGTAAAAAAAAAAAAAAAGAAAAAAGAGAGAAAAAACAAATTGGTTACTTCTGACACTAAAGGAAAGAGGAGAGAACAGCTCTAAGAACCCTGTGGCCTTTACTGTTTTGGGTACAGGTAAAGAGGAGTCAGACCCATAAAAATTCAAACAAGCATTCAAGATTCCTAGTTCCTGTAGGTCCAACATACAGTAATATAAAAGTCTGGAGGCTGTCTCTCAAAAGTGCAATGAAGGGAATAAGAAAAACCAGACCAAACTGGTCTGATTTTTTTTTTTCCTCCTCACCTGCATCTGACATAATCTTAAACATACTCAAACTCAAACAACTAACTCTGAATACAAATATGTGACTATGAAAAACAGTTCTTTCCAAGTGTGCAAATGAACATTGCACTTGCTGAGTCTGAACCTGGCAGTTGTCACATTGCTTCATTGGTGTCTGAACATTTACTGCCTAATATCAGCAGGTTGCTTACCATGTGAAGACAAGAGGCTTTATTTAGTTTTCTTATTCCCTGAAAATGGAAAGAAGGCAATGAATTCCCTCTCTTTCACTACTCTCCCACCAACTTTCTCCATCCTCCTACCAACCATTGTGGAAAATATCTCCTAAAAATGCAGCCAGAAATCTATTGCTTCAACCACTTTCTGTGTGAGTGGAAAACAAATACTGGCGTTGGCAGTATCATCTGTGGAAGTCTGAAGAGAATTAGGGAGACAAAAGGATGAAGAGAAGAAAGTTTCTTTAAAGAAAAAGTTCTACTCAAATAGAAATCCATTTTAATAAACAGAATAGCTAGGCCCAAGCTATGATGCAAGTTTGGTCATTTATAGATATTATTCTTTGCTGTGGCAGTTTGAGCTAGATTTCTAGCTCAGACATAAACAATTCAGGAACAGAGAAACTTAGAAGTCGAAGCTCTGAGTGGAGAGGTGAACATTCTAGGGATAGGTCATATAATGGCAACAATGGATAAGTTAATATGATTTCATGGGAGCACCAAGAGCTTTATGTCTGGAAGCACAGCTTGGACCTTCCCCTTGCTGCTCTTGCTGTGCCCACTGCTATCTTCCCCAGGCTGTGGTTTTGGCTGCTGCTACTGCATTGCTGCTTCACTACTGCTTGACCTCTTCCCCATCTTCCTTAAGGTTATTATCTTTCTGTAGTAGTTCTTTCCTCCTTATACTATTATATTTAAATTGTATAAAAATACAATTTCATTTTTTCTCTGACTTTCCAAAATTCTGAGTTGTAGTGGATTTACTTTACTGGGGGAGGGATCCACTGTAACCCAGCACATTCGCTGACATGAAATGTAAGCAGTCATGTGAACTCATGCAGTATTAGAGCATCACCACCATTCAAAGTCAGCAGATGGGAGTTAACATGGTCTACGCCCTCTTCAAACTGGTGAAAAGTGCAGCACATTAATGGAATACAGGAGAGAATCTCATACTGAGGGCCTTGTTCATAGCCAAGAATAAAACTAAAGAGATACCCATGCATATTTTTCTATATCTACATAACAACCTTGAGCGAGGGGAAAACAAACAAACAAAAAAAGCTGAGAACAAACCCATCCAATTCTGACTTAGATCTCTGCATCTTTAGCAGCAGTAACAAGGGAGTCCTGCAGACGCTTACAGCACTCAGCAAGCTGGTATGACTATAACCAGGGTAGTGAGGCCTGAATATAGCAGAAAGGCATATTCCTCATGGGAGTGCCAGGCTTCCTTAGCCTCAAATCATAATCAGTGCTAGCACTGCAGCTGTTGCAGAGGCCCTTCTGTGAAATGCAAGGGAACATGCCTGAACAGAAAAGCAGCAACGTCAAGGCACTGCAAAGATGAGCTGATCATCTTTGCATTTATGCATTCACACCACTTACACAGCCCTTCAGTCTGGCCACAGGCAAGGATGGGTTTCCTTTTTTAAAAATTAAGCAAGCACACAAAAATACTCTGTAAGGAAAATAAATAACAGAGACATCTGCAATATAAGCATCACCTGGCAGGTTTAGTCTATGTCATATATGAGATTCTTAGAACATTTATTACCCTAATGGAGATGTTCTGCAGAGATGTAGATGAGCTATTCAAGAAGTCAGAAAGAAGCACTTGTGGAAAACCCCAGACACAGTTGCTAAAATGGTTTCTAATAGTTGAAATGGTTGGCCTTGAGTGATTTCAAATTGTTCTCCTCTCCCTGTAGTTCTGAGAACAACACATCACTGGCCATAGCAGGTAGAATCATAGAATCATAGAATCAAGTAGGTTGGAAGAGACCTCCAAGATCATCCAGTCCAACCTATCACCCAGCCCTACCCAATCAACTAGACCATGGCACTAAGTGCCCCATCCAGGCTTTTCTTGAACACCTCCAGGCACGGCTACTCCACCACCTCTCTGGGTAGCCCATTCCAATGCCAATCACTCTCTCTGGGAAGAACTTCTTCCTAATATCCAGCCTATATATTCCCCTGGATCAACTTGAGACTGTGTCCCCTCCTTTGGTTGCTGGTTACCTGGGAGAAGAGACCAACCCCACCTGGCTACAGCCTCCCTTCAGGTAGTTGCAGACAGCAATGAGGTCTGCCCTGAGCCTCCTCTTCTGCAGGCTGCACACCCCCAGCTCCCTCAGCTTCTCCTCACAGGGCTGTGCTCCAGGCCCCTCACCAGCCTTGGTGCCCTTCTCTGGACATGTTCCAATCCCTCAACATCTCTCTTGAATTGAGGGGCCCAGAACTGGACATGGTACTCAAGGTGTGGCCTGACCAGTGTTGAGTACAGGGGAAGAATAATCTCCTTTGTCCTGCTGGCCACACTGTTCCTGATTCAAGCCAAGATACCATTGGCTCTCCCGGCCACCTGGACACACTGCTGACTTGTGTTCAGTGACTATCTAACAACACCCCCAGGTCCCTTTCTGTCTGGCTGCTCTCCAGCCACTCTGTTCCCAGAAAGAGTTGAAGCAATGCTTATATTCTGTTGAATTTCATATGTGCACACCAAGGTTGATATGTGGAATTACAAAATACTACATTGTAAAAATAAATCATACGATTTTCAAATGTATGATCTTCAATCTCCCCAACAGTTTCACAAGTTGCTTCATATCACCTTCTGTATCACCTAGTCCTATACTCTACTTTCCACCCTCACTCCCAGCCATGTGCTTAAAAAAATCTGCAACTCCTGTCATTCAGAAATTATTTCACTATGAAACCTCATTGCAAACAAGTAATTGTTTGTATTGTGTAATATTGTAAGCACTGTTAGCAGAAAGAATTGTCAACCCTATGGATCTTGGACTTGGCTCATAACTCTAGAAAAACAGAGCTACAGCACCATCTGTTAGAATGGTTCCTCTTGCTTTGCACAGATGAAATACAGTGAGATGTCTACATTCTCCCCAAGTGAAAAGCAAACAACAGGTTCACACAGTATATATCTTCGAGACATATCTGGTGCATAGAGAAATACAGTCTTTCGACCTAACACGCTGTGCCAAGAGTGAACACTGATAAGTTAAATAATTTACAACTTGTTTTCTTCAAATATGATTACACACAAGCTTCTAAGGAAATGTAACTGCCTGGAATGTTTCAAGAACTGGCAGGGAGAAATAGCAGTACAAAATGTAAAGCCACTCCATGTAAACATGTACAGCGGTAAGCCTGTAACCAGTGCTAAAGCTTGGCCAGGTTAAGTGCATTGAAAACTTGCCATAAAAGTTCATCCTAGGCTTTAAGAGAAACTGAATAATTTCCAGATGCAATCAGGCCTGGGAAGGTACAGTTGTGATAATATTGGGACTAATAACAGCTTTACAAAAAGACCATGGTTGCAATCCCAATTATGGAAAGAACGATCAACTTTCAGTAATATATCTAAAATGAAGAATTTTGGATGTTTCTGTAAAATAAATTTCCAAAGTTCTTGTACAATATTTAAATTAATATTATTGTTTG
>VWYK01030347.1:1181-17993 GCA_013399775.1 Semnornis frantzii | reverse complement strand
AAAAAAAAAAAAAGCAAAACCAACCCCAGACTTGGAAGTTAAATATAAAGAAGTGTCTAACAATTGAAGGCATAGCATCAGTTTAACAGTAGTTCCACATTTTGAGTTACAGACTTTTCAGTGATTTTCTTGCTTTGATTTGGCCATGTGGGGAAATTGCTGCAAGTTCATAGAATCATAGAATGGTTTAGGTTGGAAGAGACCTCAAGGATCATCCAGTTCCACCCCCCTGCCATAGGCAGGGCCACCTCCCACTAGCACAGGTCACTCAAGGCCTCCTCCAACCTGGCCTTGAACATCTCCAGGGAGGGAGCAGCCACAACCTCCCTGGGCAACCTGTGCCAGTGTCTCACCACCCTCACTGCAAACAACTTCCTCCTAAGATCCATTTTCAATCTCCCCTCTGCCACTTCAAACCCATTCCCCTTGTCCTGTCATTACCAGGCCTTGTCACTAGTCCCTCCCCAGCCTTCCTGTAGGCCCCTTCAGATCCTGGAAGGCTACTCTAAGGTGTCCTGGAAGCCTTCTCTTCCCCAGGCTGCAGAGTCCCAACTCTCTCAGCCTGTCCTCATAGCAGAGCCGCTGCAGCCCTCTGAGCATCTTCATGGCCTCCTCTGGACTTGCTCCAAGAGCTGTTATTCCAGAAAAGAACAGATAGATTTCCTTCCCAGAGCAGATGTCAAATTTACAGAGATCTGGGCTCATTTAACAATGTATATACATCTGCAAAGAACTGTTCTGATTCTTACTATCAAGTAAATCTTTTTAATTACTATAAGCAGACATGTTTTCTGTTTCTGTAATAATACTTTGGCAGTCCTATCTTTAGTATACATATCCTTAGTTGGCAGGTGTTGCCTTATTGGTAAGAGATAAAAAAGGATTTGCTGAAGGTCCCATAGAAGTTTGTGGTGCAGTAAGAAGTGGAAAGCAGTTCTCTGGAATGAAACTCCTAGAGCTGTGGGGTAAGCTTTCCTTTGTGCTGTAGGATAGCAGAGGGATCTAGTGCCTACAGAAAAGGGCAAAATAATTGGCATGTTAAAGGAAACCCTGGTTCCAGAAAACAAGACATTGTATTTCTTTCTGCAAAGGTTATCTTGGGTATTCCCCCCACATTGTTAGACTCTCATGTACCCTCTGGCATCCAGCAACATCTACAGAAGGCTTTATCCCAAGATCTCAGTAGCAGTTGTCTCATGTTTTAAAGATTAACCAGCTCAAATCCCTGAATATACTGTGCTGCTTAATTTGGTTGAGCCATGTAAAATTGCTGAAGGTATTTTTTTTTTTCAAAGAATTGTTTCAAAATGTAGGAAGACAGAAATTCTTTTTTCTTTCAAAGAAAGAACATTTTCTTATATTGTAATTCTAAGCTGCTGTTGTATGAGTAGGATTGTTTAAAAAGAAAATTAGACTGTTACAGTCTTTTAGATGTTAATCCTATAAAAGCTGCTGCTTTTGAAGTTTTCCCCAAGTGAAATCCTACCTCTCCCTAACACACTGTTTCTTTTAAGAGAGAAGTAATTTCATATCAAGCAGGCTAAATGTCAAATTCTTTGTTCTTTTTAGCTGCCAAGTTCACCTAGGTACTTTTTCAGGCTAGAAAAGTTTCTAACCTTAAGGCAATATGGGGACAGGCACCTTTGAGTCAGAGTGAGTAGGGACAGGGATTTAAATATGCTTATATGATCTTGCCAAGTGCCTAACCATAAGCAGCGAGATAACCTGGGGGCTTTGAGGAAACTTTAGTTTACAGTAAATGTTAATCTGATGCTGCAGCTTCAAAATACCTCCCTAGGCAAGGTGTCCAAGAGAGGTGGAGCTGGAGGACTTTGCAGAGGGAGCTCCATACTTGTGCCAGAGCAGGCTCTAGCCTGGAGCAGGTGCTGCTGCACTTGAGGTTTTGGTGGGATGCTCCTGTAGCTGGCTGGTTTTGGCTTCAGAGCTGAAGAGCTTCTCAGCCATCAGATAATGCTGACAGACAGTCTGACAAGATCTTGCTTCTGTAGGTGAAGGGAGGCTCTTGCTCTTGCCAAGCCCAGGCTCAGTGGGAGCTGCTCTCTTCAAGAGTCTAGCAGGGAGCAAGGCACTATGCTTGTTCAATGATAGGTGTGTTTTTCATGGGTAAGAGGCAGCAGTTAGGAGATCCTAATGAGCTGGGAGCTCAGCGAGAGATCTGTGAATCAAGAGCTCTTGTTTGTCGCAGCGGCAGATGTTGCTTCCGCAAGCAGCAGGCATGATTGCTGTCTGGATGGGCTTAAGATCTGACAAGTGCTATCTGCCTGGAAATTTGTCATGCTTGACCCCAAGCAAAGACAGAATAAAGCTTGTCAACATAGAGATAGCCTACAGATACATCTGCCTGCTTGCCATCCAAGATCGCTGTGGATTTTTATTAAATGTAGAGAAGGATGAGGAGCAGTTGGGTTGGTTAGAATAGGAAAGGCTCAGTCAGGCTTAATTGCCTTCAGTTGTAATAATCTGTGGAAGAAACTCGAGTTTTAGGAGTATACTTAGATGTTTATTTGTGAGAGAGGGGTGGTCATTTGTTGGGCTGGCTAAAGGAAAGATGTTGCGAATTCATCAAAGCTCACCTGACTCTTCTGTTGAGGTTTACACTCTTCATCACTTCCCCTTCCCTTCTTTTAGAGTCTCTTGAGAACATTATTTTCCAGCTTACTACTTCTACAAGTGAACTCCCCCATACCTAGTTGTAACAGCTCTTAGTTTAATAAGGGAAACTTCATACAGTCCAAGTGGTGTTGAAGATGTTAGGTGCAGGTTTGGGGAAACTGACATACAGTACAGCTGCTGTTTCTAG
The DNA here is from genome assembly GCA_013399775.1 of Semnornis frantzii. Classification (NCBI taxonomy): domain Eukaryota; kingdom Metazoa; phylum Chordata; class Aves; order Piciformes; family Ramphastidae; genus Semnornis; species Semnornis frantzii. The sequence goes on along the minus strand of VWYK01030347.1, from coordinate 15,172 downwards.
ATACCTACCCATACCTGCAGGACAGCAAATACTGGAAGAGAAAAGTACAGCAGAGAAATAGGCTGCTGCTTGAATTCTTTGTAACTCTTGCTAATAACTTCACTCTAGGACAAGTTCAGGGGTGACAACTCCTTGGACACCTGGTGGACTCTTACGGTCCATCAGACTTTAGTTCTGTTCAGTTCTGTGCTCCTGAGCTAGTCAAGTGAACTCTGTTTTTTAAACAATGGTAAAAAATGGCAAAGGGAGGGAGAAAAAGGAGTCAGATGAATCAAAAACATACGAAGAACCTGGATGATAATAATAGGAATGATGCATTTGAAATTTTGCATTTCAGAGCTGCTGAAGTGATAATGCTCCTTTGTTCTTGCTCTTGAGCTTGTAATAGGCTGAGATGAAGATCCCACGTTTCCAGGCAAGGACTAGATGCTGTGTTTTCCATACATTATTTCATCAAGCCATGTCATGGTATTCTATTTCCTGTGGCAAATCAAAATCTTTATTTCTTTTCTTTATTTGTTAATTTCCAAAAGCTCTAATAAAGGGAATATGCCCCATAGCAAGAGTCAGATAGGACTTGTGCTGTTCTCTGTACTTCTGATTTTGTTCTGTTGTTTTGAAGAGTTATTTTAACACAGATCTTTGGTGACAGATTTGGAACTTTTCTTTGGGTACTTCAGTCCAGGTAGACTTGGGTTTAAACTGGCAGAGGGGAGATTTAGACTGGATGTTAGGAGGAAGTTGTTTGCAGTGAGAGTGGTGAGACACTGGCACAGGTTGCCCAGGGAGGTTGTGGCTGCTCCCTCCCTGGAGGGGTTCAAGGCCAGGATGGATGAGGCCTTGAGTGCCCTGTGCTAGTGGGAGGTGTCCCTGCCTATGGCTAGGGATTGAACTGGATGAAACTTGAGGTCGCTTCCGACCTCACCATTCTATGATTCTATGACTTTGTACTGCACACCTGTTTTGTCTTTGTACGTCATATATTATTTGCAAGGATATCTCTCTTAGTGATCTGAGGAGTAAGGAGGAAAAGTGACAAACTCTTGTCCTTAAAGTAGTATTTCTGAAGTATAGAGATATTCAAGTGCTCATATGTGGGTGTCATGAAATAAGACTTATCTCTATCTACCTGTATTTACTTCCATCCTAATTATTTATTGGTAGGGAGGGATACAGACTTTCTGTTGTAAAAGTGAAGTTCAAGAGAGCACATCAGTGGAAGCTAGATAATATTAGAAATTCTTTTGTTGTCCTATGTGTGCACCCAGCACATTGAGCCATGTGTAACTTCTCTGTCACTGTTTAACTAGCAGATACAGAATCATAGAATGGTAAGGTTGGAAGGAACCTCAAAGCTCATCCAGTTCCAACCCCCTGCCATAGGCAGGGACACCTCCCACTAGCACAGGTCACTCAAGGCCTCCTCCAACCTGGCCTTCAACACCTCCAGGCAGGGAGCTGCCAAAACCTCCCTGGGCAACCTGTGCCAGTCTCTCACCACCCTCACTGCAAACAACTTCCTCCTAACATCCAGTTTCAATCTCCCCTCTGCCACTTCAAACCCATTACTCCTTGTCCTGTCATTGCAAGACCTTGTCAATAGTCCCTCCCCAGCCTTCCTGTAGCTCCCTTCAGATCCTGGAAGGCTACTCTAAGGTCTCCTGGAAACCTTCTTTTCTCCAGGCTCCAGAACCCCAACTCTTGTAGCCTGTCCTCATAGCAGAGCTGCTGCAGCTCTCTGAGCACCTTCGTGGCCTCCTCTGGACCCACTCCAAGAGTTCAAGAAGTTTACCTTACACTGAATAAAACAATGTGATATAGGCTTATGTTTGAGGAGGATTTTAATACCATCCAAAACTGATGTGAGAATGTGAAGAAGCCTTGTTTTCTGGCTGTACAGACTATTTAATGTCACATGTTTTCATGTGGAAGTTGTGCATATATATGTATGTGTCACGTTGATAAACATTTAAGTGATGAAAGTTGATGAAAGGATATCAGTGACTCTCTGTTGCCTAAATTAACAGTTGAGTCCTTAAAAGACCTCCTAAAATTTATATAAAGATCTCTATTTGAAGATGAATTTAAAAGAAATTAACAAGCTACTGGAAAATACATGAAAGACCTGAGTCATTAGAGGTAGTACTGCAGTAGATACTGAAGTTAACATCTTATATGGCTTCTGCCTTTCATGTGTGAAGAAAAAGAAAACACATTTTCTTCTTATGTCACTGTAGGAATAGCTAAACCAGGTGTCCAGTGATGCCACTGCTAGAGGAAACAAGTTAATCATTTTGTGATGCTTGTCATAGCTAACAGCAAATGGATTACTGTGCACAAAACTGAAACATAACTTCTTCAGGTGTAATAAAGATGAGAGAAATATCAGACACTGGTGGAGACACTGTTAGTGATGGCTGAATCTTAACAAGCTCAGAGTATCAGGTTTGGTTTGTTGTGGTTTTGTTTGGTTTGATTACTTGAGTTTTGGCTTTTAGTTTGTGGTGTTTTGTTTTTTTTTCCAATCCTGTTAATTTATAATTCATCTTCCCTGAACTTAACCAAATGTATTAGGTTGATGGGGAAAGTCACATTGATAGAGAATGAAAAATTAAAAAAAATGAACTTGCTATAGTGTGGGAAGGAATACCTGGGAGAGGATGATGTGAAGGGAAGCAGCAGCTTGTTGTTGAATGCTTGCCTATGATTATGCAGCTGTTAATAAATTGCTCTACCATGTATTAAAAAGGATGGTGACAGGTCTGTGTGGAATAGGACAGGAGCAGGATGAATTCTTCTTATTTGTTGTTGGAGAGCTCTAAAGAGAACAGTGAGGTGTTGGAATTTCTTGGGAAGTGCAGTACTGGATCTTGTTTTATGTAACAAAGGTAGTTTTTGTCCATCTGTTACTGTCTCACCAGAATGGCAGAGGGGTACAGACATGTGGGGCTCCTCTACTGCATTCAGCCTTAGAGAGAACCACGAAGTTTAATCATTATATAGTACATTAAATTGCCAAGATGTTAACAGATTTGAGTTATTTCTCAGTGCCTCTGTAGGTTCTGAGAGTGGAGTGTGACTCAGAAACTACCCAGGAGACCGAAGAGTAATAAGGTATGGGGGAATTTGGAAAGACTTTTTGTGATGGAACTTCTAAAATACAGTGTTCACCTTTAAGACACACACACACACACACACACACACACAAATAATAGAAGGCTGAGCTTAGAAAAAAGAAGATAATATAAGGAATCAAGACCAGACTGTCGGCTCACACTTTCAAATGACACTTGAGCACTGTCCTTGGATGTGTGTGTGGCACAAACACTTAACCAGTGTCATCTGCTCTTTCAAACCTCACCAGAGATGTAATGTAATCTGTTTAAATAACATTGCTGACCAAGAAGAAGAGAAGCTTTGGAAATAAATATCTTAGAACAGTGTCTTAGAGTGAATTGAAGCTTCTTGACAAGAGCTTTAGGCTTTCTATTTCAGAGATATACCAAGTCTGTAAACAACTTACATATGCCACATGCTTGGTGCCAGATGCTTGCAGCCAGGTTAGCTGAGTCTTCAGAAGCTTCAGGGAAGAAAATAATATCCTAATTTCTTTTGTTGTTATTGTTTTAATGTCTTTTTCTTGGTGTGTATTGTTATTTTTCAAACTGCTATTGGAAGGCCGAAAAAAGGATTGATCTGTGTGGAGGTTAGAAAAGAGCACCAACATGAATCACTAAACCTTGTTTCCTTTGGCTGTTTTCCACAGTGAAGAAGCAGATTCTGGGGTGGGGGAAAGAAAGTCAAACTGCCTTAAAAATTGGGGAAGAGTACTCATTGTGATGGCTATGGAAGGCCTTGAAAAACAAACATTTCTAGTTGGTTGTGATTCTCTTCAGAGCCTAGTGCTAGGGCACAAATTGATGGTGGTTCTGTCTGTCAGGATTTGATCTACAATGTTAAACCCTACTTACCTTTTGAAAGAAATTGTTCTTTTTTCCTAAACTAGTCCAACCAGTGCATGCCATGACTGTGCAATGACACTTTCATATCTTCACTTGTAGCAATAAAATAGGCTCAGCTATGAATCATAGAATGGTCAGGGCTGGAAGACACCTCAAGGATTATCTGGTTCCAACTCCCCCTGCCACAGGCAGGGACACTTCCCAGTAGATTAGATTCCTCAGAGCCCCATCCAGCCTGACTTTAAAAACCTCCATGGATGAGACTTCTACCACCTTCCTGGATAACCTGTCCCATGGTCTCACCACACTCATGGTGAAGGACTTCTTCCTAACATCCAGTCTGAATCTACCCATTTCTAGCTTGGATCCGTTCCCCTTAATCCTATCACTACCTGACATCCTAAAACATCCCACACAGCTTTCTTTTAAGTCCCCTTCAGATACCAGAAGGCTGTATCCAAGAGTTACACTCAAAAACTGTACTTGAAACAGGTTGCCCAGGGAGGTTGTGGCTGCTCCCTCCCTGGAGGTGTTCAAAGCCAGGTTGGAGGAGGCCTTGAGTGACCTGTGCTAGTGGGAGGTGTCCCTGCCTATGGCAGGGGGTTGGAACTGGATAATCTTTGAGGTCCCTTCCAACCTTACCATTCTATGATTCCATAAAAGCATGAGTTACCTGCCTTTGTGAGGCAATACTGGGCATCCCATCAACATCAAACATTCTTATTTCCTGGCAGCCTTTTCATTTTAAGTTTCAGTAAGAAGTATTAATTAGCAAGAGGAAGGTTTTGAACAGTTACCGATAAAGAAACAACTTATAGCCTTAAATCCAGATTGTGCTCAGCACTTCCATTGCTGTAAAGAAATAAGCAACTGCCTTCCTCCTGTGCCTTCTGACAGCCTTGTGAGCCATCTGTGAAATCTGCTGGAAGAGAACTTGGACATGTCTTCCCTTGCATCAGTCCTGAAGACAGTCGCTTCTGAAAAGCGCTTGTCTGTAAAGATCGTTTATGTAATACAACTCAGCTGACTGAAATGTGTTTGAAATGTGAACCAGTCTGATTACATGGATTTGTAAGTAAAATGCTGTCCAAATTAAACCTCACATAAGGTAATTAGACATCATTTATGTAGTGAGATTGTATGTTTGACAACTTTCAAAATGACAAACAAATACCAGTCTTGCAAAGTTGAGAGCGTAAAGGAAACTTAACATTTGGGAGGGGGCAGATGTGTTGTGTTCCTAAGGGAGTACAGCTCTAAGGAAAACATTACACTGATGCCACATCTTTCTAAAGTTCAACTTCTTAAATCCTCTCCCCTCTAACACATGGTTGATCTGCCAGCTCTGTAAATGACTGTGATGAGAGATCTGCTGTGGATCTGGTGTATGCCATGGCACTGGCTCTGGGTTATGCTGTGGGAGAAAAGGCACAGCTCTGGTCTTCTTGTGTTTGAATCCTCTCATACTTGGAATGGCTCTGGCCTGTTTGCTTTATCTTTATTTACTGCAAAAGCAAAATACCATCCTCCTTGTATCTGCAGGGTGATAGGGGCAAGAAAGTGCTGATGTGAGCATGACCAGGTGAATCCACCTGGTGATCCGAGTCACTCTCACTTCTGTCTCCTGTTTTATCGACCAAATCCTCACTTTATTTGCTCCTGCTGGTAGGAATTATTTCTGAAACAGTGAAGAATTGCAGCCTGAAAGGTGAAATTTTGAAGTAATAACAAACCTTTCCTGGTTAAAATGTTGTACTTTAGCTTTCATCACTTAGTAGATGATTCCAGTGAATATGAAACTGAAGAAATCCATAAGATTCTTTAGGGGAGCAAGGCATTTGGTAGTGAGAGATAAAAGGCTTGCTTGGTGGTGTTGGTGATTCTTTAGGGGGGCAAAGCATCAAAGCATTTGGTAGTGAGAGATAAATGGATTGTTTGGTGGTGTTGATGATTCTTTAGGGGGGCAAAGCATTTGGTAGTGAGAGATAAATGGACTGCTTGGTGGTGTTGGTGATTCTTTAGGGGGGCAAAGCATCAAAGCATTTGATAGTGAGAGATAAATGGACTGCTTGGTGGCGTTGGTGATTCTTTAGGGGAGCAAAGCATTTGGTAATGAGAGAGAAATGGATTGCTTGGTGGTGTTGGTGAGGAGCCAGTAGCCCTCTGCACTGCCTGCCATGCTCTGCTTTCAGGGTTCAAACTTCTTTGTCTCCCAGATTACCTCAGTATTAAAGAGAGTCAGTTATGTTATGGGGATTTATTTTAACTTAGTGGACTGTAGGGTTCTGGGAAGCATTTTGTGGCATGTGGTGCACCAGTGGAGATGGATGAATGCAGGGCTCCTGTGTGCTGCTAGCTTTCAGATGTTTGCCATTCACAGTTTTATCTGTGAGGAAACTGAACAAGTTTTATTTGGTAAGATGAAAAAAAAAAAGTTGTTAATAACTTGAAGCAGGCATCTATTTTTACTTTGTCTTCTCCCAGGCTGTTCTGCCAGGTCCAGCAAAGCAAAGGCATGCAGGAGGCATGGTTGATGCTACCTGCAGCTCTGCCTTCCCTTAGGAAGTTCCTCACTTTTGAGGACAAAAGGACAAAGTGTGTCAGGTCCTGAACTGCTCAGGTCGAGGAGGGCTGCAAACAGGGAGAACTGAGCCTGACAATTGCAAGTGAAGGACCATGTAGAGCTTCACCTTCAATGCAGAGGTTGTTAATTCCCTGCTCACTGCAGGGGGCTTGGACAAGATGACCTTTGAGGGTCCCTTCCAAGCAGTGCAATCTGTGATTCTGTGAATGTAGCAAATGGCCTTGCTGTCTCGTGTGGTTTGGTTTTGCTTGGTGGATGTGCTGACATACTGACTGACATCTCACATGTTCAGAAGCCTTTCTCAGATGCTGGTTAATTTGTATTGCTTCTGCAGTGTTTATTTCTAAGAGTGAAACACCTTAAACTAGAGTGGTGTTTTTTGCAGCTCTGCTCCCAGTACAGCCTGTAAAGATTAAAAAATTGTTACAGGCTAGGAATAAGAAATAATCTATTAGAAGCACTGTCTTTAAAAAAAAAAAAAGCATTTGAGGTTATTAACTGAATTCACTACTTTCAAAAGCATTGTTACCCATTCCAAACAATGAATATTCATGATTCAGTTATTTGTTTCACAGCTTATTTTCCATGCATTTTAATATTAGAGAAATTAATGTGATGAATTAATTCTTGCCATTGTCACTGTTTTTTCTCATTGTTTTTTGCAAATGGCAGATAGCAATGCTTCAAAAAAAAGTCAGGGCACTAGAAGCAGTGAAGACAAGGAGTTGGAGTACTCATACAATAAGGTTTGATCCATTTACAGACAAGATCCCATGCTGAGGCTGCTTGCAGTTGCTGGAGTTTATACTCAGGAGCTCTTTCAGCTCTTTCAGCCTGAGTCAGTTACAGTCTTCTCTGGAGACTTATAAAACTTGTCTGGATGTGTTCCTGTGCAACCTGATCTAGGTGAACCTGCTTTAGGAGCAAGGTTGGACTTAGCTGATGTCTTCTGGAGGTCCTTTCCAATCCGCACCATACGATGATTCTGTGTGATTCTTCTATAACCCAGCGAGGTCAGTACATGGTTCTGGAGCCACAGTGCTTGAAAGAGAGCCTGCTTGTTTATGTGATCAATCATAGCATTACTTTAGGGGGAGGTCCTTTTTTTTAATCCTTCTTGAAAAGGTTAGCTACAGAAGCCTCAGAGATGTGTTGTGGCCTGCAGTAAACTTTGTATGCTGATAAACTCAAACTCCTGGTTTCTGTGCCTTGCCCATCACTAAGTTTAGAAGGGTTCCACTCCAGCCTTTAGTTTTTAACCATTGCTGTCTTTTTCTTTCAATTTCCTTTATTTAGGGCAATATTCTGCTGTCAGGAATTATGTTTAAAAAAAGAAAAAAAAAAAAACAAGCAAAACTCCAAACAACTCCACCAACAAACAAAACCCCTGAGGTATATATTGATGCTGAAGGGGAATAGTTGTGATTCAGGGACCTCGAGTGATGATGGACTGTGGGGTTTGAAAAACAATACTTTGGGTCCTGTGTTGTGTGAGGATAAATAGCAGATATAGTCACTTGACCCTTTTGGACTAAACAGCCTTTGCAGAATAGACTGAAATAGCTTGAGTTAGATGGGCAGGCTTGCCAATGTCAGTCATCTGTTGCTAAATTTAGTGCTTGAAAAACTGCAGCTTTGCTGTAATGTCTAGTGTCCATATGGAGCAGGCTGTTACTTTCAAGAGGTTGTCCTCAGAAAGTGTTTTAACCAACCTACAGCTTACAGTGTTGTCACTCAAATGAGAAACTAGGCGCAGGAATCCAAAGGGTTCTCAGGTTCGTGGCTACTGGATGCAGGTGATCATGGACAGGTCAGATTCCTGCACGTGGGAGGTAAAGAAGAGCTTAATTTAAGGTTGTCAGTTTATTAGAAGACATGTTGTTATTAAAGGAACCACTGCTGCTTCTAACTGGTATTTTCTGAAAGACCAGAGAAAATGCCCTGCCTCAGACTTTGTCGGATGCTTAAGTCTCTAAATGCATGAATTAAGCTGAACAAAGCTACTGTGACACTTTTCTCAGGGTAATTTTAATTCAAAACTGAATATTCCTGCAAGTGCATGCTATTTCATCCTTTATAATCCTTCTAATCACTCCTGCACTGCATCAAGTATCTGAAAAAATTAAAAGGTGATGCTTTTCAACGAGTGTAAGCTCCTTTCCTGTCAACAGAAGCAAATTAACCTGAAAGCAAAATAATTATAGTTCTCAATATGTACAAATTATTAGAATTATTAAACTGCATGAATTCTATGACAACTGTGGGAAAAAAAACAACCCAGCCAGCACTCAGAGCTCTGATGCTTGCCAGGTTTGCATTTGTTGTGTTTTTAACATTCATGTACAATTCCTGCTTGCTTTGTTTCTGGTGACCTAGAGGGTGGGACCTCTATAACCTTGCATTTCACTATCTCCCAGATACATTCCAATTGCTCTGTTTCACTTGTTGCTGGTCCAGAGGAGGCCACGAAGATGTTCAGAGGCCTGCAGCAGCTCTGCTATGAGGACAGGCTGAGAGAGTTGGGGCTCTGCAGCCTGGAGAAGAGAAGGCTTCCAGGAGACCTTAGAGTAGCCTTCCAGGATCTGAAGGGGGCTCCAGGAAGGCTGGGGAGGGACTATTGACAAGGTCTTGTAATGCCAGGACAAGGGGCAATGGATTTGAAGTGGCAGAGGGGAGATTGAAAGTGGATGTTAGGAGGAAGTTGTTTGCAGTGAGGGTGGTGAGACACTGGCACAGGTTGCCCAGGGAGGTTGTGGCTGCTCCCTGCCTGGAGGTGTTGAAGGCCAGGTTGGAGGAGGCCTTGAGTGCCCTGTGCTAGTGGGAGGTGTCCCTGCCTATGGCAGGGGGTTGGAACTGGATGATCCTTGAGGTCCTTTCCAACCTTACCATTCTATGATTTTCAGAATCACAGATCACAGAATTGATCAGATTGGAGAAGACCTTTGAGATCATCAAGTCCAACACATTACCCAACACCATCTAATCAACCAAATCATGGCATTAAGTGTCACATCCAATCTCCCTTTAAACACTTCCAGGGATGGTGACTCCACTACCTGTACCATGCTTTAAAACCATTTTGTTGTGATAGGACAATCTAGAGATAAATCTAAGCTTTAATCTAGAATTTCTTATGTTAAAGTGCAAACTAACTTAGCAAAATCAGCTATCATGAAGTGACAGCCTTTTCAGTTCTCTGTGTGACATTACTTTTGGAATCACCTGTTGCAATTAAGACACTTGTGGCTGAAATCTAGTTAAGTGAAAACATAAATCTGTGTTTCAAGAGTGGACCTTAGGAAGCAATGTGATTGCAATGTCCTAGAGCCTTTACACTGAATTGTTGCTATCAGCTGAGCAAAGATCATGTGTTACCTGCTCAAAGTTGGTCTATAGCCTGTGTCCTAGAGGCAAAATCTTCTTTTTCAGATTTTCAAGTCATTATATGCTTGCTTATTGCTGGAAAACAATTGCCCCTTGGAATCCAGCAGTCATACAAACGTGGCTCAGTTGTCTGTGTGAATGAGTGAATGAAGAATTTATCATCTTTGGTCTCTATTTGATGTGTACATAGAGTTTGCAGTGCTCTCATCTGCCAGGAGCAAGGGTCAGCATTCCATTTACAATGCTGGAAGCTGGGACAAAGCACTGGTTTTCATGGTGCAGAGATTGCATGTGCCAACAGAGAAATTGGGAAGTGCAGGGGAAACTTCAGCTTGACAGAGCTAATAATGACAGAGGAAAATTTGTGAGCTAAATTCCTGTGAAATGTTGTGTGTTTTACATTCAAACAGCCCGAAGAATTCAGTTTACTTCTTGTATTCATGTAAATGAATGTTTTTATTAGACCAGTAAGTACTGTTGGAACAAACAGCATGCCTTGAGGCACATGCTCTTGCTCACAAAGAAAGATGCAGCAAATTGCTAGCAAAAACATGTTAAAAACAATGGCTGTTATTTTCATCTAACTGTGTTAGAAGTTGGGTAGCTTCGAGCAAGTAGTGGTTATGATCTAAAGATGTGTTAGCTGGAGATGGAGGTGACTGTGCCTTTAACTCACTGGGGCAGAAATAGAAATAATTCTGAGTAGGGTCAGCTGGAATGTAAGAGGTGAAAAATCCATTTTACCATAGAATCAATGTTAAGACTTCTTCCAACAGCAAAAATAACACCCTACGAAGATCAAAAGAAGGCTACTAATCTTCCATCCTATGTTGGAGTCATAGAATGGTAAGGTTGAAAGGGACCTCAAGGATCATTCAGTTCCAACCCCCCAACATAGGCAGGGACACCTCCCACTTAGTACAGGTCACTCAAGGCCTCATCCAGCCTGGCCTTGAACATCTCCAGGGAGGGTGCAGCCACAACCTCCCTGGGCAACCTGTGCCAGTGTAGGTAGAGAAATCTAGGTAGAGAAATCATTAAACAATTACACTTCATAGGAAAGATAAGAGCAGTTCCTTTTTCTGGTGGATGAGAAGCAGAACATGAGCCAGCAACGGGCACTTGCAACCCAGAAGGCCAGTTGTGTCCTAGAGCCAGCAATGGGCACTTGCAGCCCAGAAGGCCAGTTGTGTCCTAGAGCCAGCAATGGGCACTTGCAGCCTAGAAGGCCAGTTGTGTCCTAGAGCCAGCAATGGGCACTTGCAGCCTAGAAGNACCTGATGGAGCAGGTCCAGAGGAGGGCCAGGAAAATGGGCTGGAACACCTCTGCTACAAAGACAGACTGTGGGAGCTGAGGTTTAGCAGCCTGGGGAAGACTCCAGGGAGACCTAATAGCAACCTCCAGTGCCTGAAGGCTGCCTTCAAGGCAGCTCTAAGCAACGTGTTCTGGTGGAGGATGTTGCTGCTGGCTACAGGGGATTTGGACTGGATGACCTTTGGAGGCCCCTTCCAACCCAAACCATTCTATGGTTCTGTATTTCATGTAAGTGTAGAGTGTCCCCTTCAGAAGAGGAGGCTTCCTAGTTGTGAGTTGCTTTTAGAAGTTCTTTCATGTAGCTGCATAGAAGTCATTCCATGGAAATTTGGACTCTGTCAGAGACCTCAAGAGAACATAAATTAATGTAGGCTGCTGAATCGACTGCTGATGTACTGCACTGAATAAGGACACAGAATCTTTCCTTGTCTCCATTCCCTCCTCTTTGTGTTGCATCACATACATATACTTAGGGAATAGATGGCACCCAAAATGCACATTGAAGTATCTAGAGAGAGCAATTCATTTTCCCAGTATTCTCACAGAATTTGGTAGCAGCTAGAAATAATTTTATCATCTATTATATGTGACTTTATAGTGCCAGAATTCCTTTTCTCCTGTATCTGTGGTTAAAAAGATAAAAAGATCTTTAGCCATCTGCTAGGATGTGCATTTCTGTTGCTACAATAATCATCAAGTGATGGCAAATACAAGCAACATATGCCTTCAGGATGTCATTATTTTCACTAGGCTACTGTTGTTGTTGTGTGTTGGGTTTTTTTTTTTCTTTCCAAATGATGCCTTTTGTTTTATTAAGACCATGTTTAAAATTATTTTGTTCCTTTGATTTTTGACAAACTATATTTAGAGTAAAACAGGTGCAAGCACAGGGGAGAAAATAACTCAGTGCTGAAATGAAGTTCACAGAAGTACTGCCATAAAATGCAAGTTTCAGGTCTTTAAGTGTTTCGTGTTGGCTTAATTATTTTCTTACCACCATGGGTATATTAGATGCTATATATGGCTATGTAGTAATTGCTTTATGATAGGATAATTACACAATTTGGAAATGCAAGGATAGCTTTGCCAGGAGGTCATGGCAGTGCTCTCAGTTCCTGAGCACAGAAGAGACTTGCATTTCCAGCTTCTATTTCTAGGCTTTATACCTAGTGATTTTTATGGTGGGAGCAGTGCCTTCTAGCCCAAGGTGCTTAAGGAAGGGGCTATTGCTTTGCACTATAGAAGAGGCTGGATTTACAAGCTGTGAGTCCAGTGCTAGAGCTGTTCAGCTGTTGGCATGCTTCTTAAAATGCTTTGGTGTAGGCAATTAAGACTTTCTTAAACAGTGTTTAGGGACAGTTTAGGGACTAAGACAGATCAGTGGCAGTCCCTGATAATTAGGACACACCCAGGCCTGTGTTGTGAAGTAGAAGAGCTTCTGACATTTTGGAAGCTCTTCAGCCACACCGCTTGCTCTGTGCCACAGAACAGGCTTTGGCACATCTAATTTACCAAGATTCCTCTAAGCAGAGAGGCACAAACCAAAATGCTTCCAGCATTACCTGTGTCTTCTTAGAAGAGACTGAAAACAGCAACCAATGCAGATTTTCACTCTAGTTCTGCTCCTTCTCTGGATTTACCTGCTAATGAGCTTTGTCATTTACCTTGTAATGAGCTACAAAGTAAATTCTTTGTCAACAACAGCAACAGAAAAATGAAATTTGTAAATCAGAGTGAATTTTTAGATAAAGGAACACGAGCTAAGCTCTGAAACTTTAATAGTTTCTTCAACAATATCTTCAGGGAGGGGAGAGTCATAATACTTCATAATGCCTTTAATTCTTCCAGGATAAACTAACATTAAAAAAAAAAAAAAAGATAAAGTTGCAAGTGAAACAAGTAAAACCTCTGAAAACAAATGAACATTAACATCTGTTGCTGTTCAGTACCTTAGCTCCAGTTTGCACAGTAGCATTGAGTGGAGTTGGGTTTTACCCCAGTGACAAAATTCCCATTGACCATTCAGATACAACAGGAGATACGAGCTACTCTCACCTGAAGAACATCAGGAGATTTCCTTCCTTTGTATCATTCACACCTGAGCCTGTGCTAGAAGTGATTTAGAGTGGGCATGAGAGCCAGCTTGAAGGGGAGTCTCAGCTCTCAAGGCATAAGTGGGTTTGCAAATGTTCACTTGCAGTCCACATCCAGTGGTCCTAGAAAATAGATTTTGCAGCTGCACCAACCAGTGACAAAGGTAAAACTCTTTACTTCAAACTTATTTTTTCTGAATCCATTTTTTACTGTTTCATAAGGTTTAACCTGACATCAGTGACCAAACACATGTAGTAAATAATTAGAAAGAAGAGATGAAAAGTTTGGGGAGTTAACTTTGTTTTTGTTTGTTGGTTTACCTTTCCCCCTTCCTCCCCCCCAAAAAAAGGCCCACTTCAGTATCTGTCTTCACCACAAACTAACTGGTTAGGTATAGGAACAGAGATACTTAAAATAAAGAACATGTGGAACTGAGTGAATACTTTGTGGAGGAAAATGTTAAATATTTGTTTATGCTTAATTGGATTGAATGTAAGCTCTGAACATTAATTAAAGCTGTTTAACCAATTAATGATTTCTTGTGAGGGGGAGTAAGTTAATCATTTAAGAGTTCAGCTTTATTCTACTCCAGAGTGCCAGAGTGAAGGAAAGAAACCTTTTGTAACAATTAAGAGCAGATTATTTTGGTAGT
>VWYK01030344.1:3000-29825 GCA_013399775.1 Semnornis frantzii | reverse complement strand
TTTGTTATTTGATGGCATAGGAACAAGACACAGTCTTGCTTTAGTCACTATTTACCTACAGATGGAAATTCAGTGCTGATGACATGTTGGGTTCTTATCCCCAGCTGAATTTTAAATGCATAAGCTGGCATGTCAGAATGGAAGTGTAAGCAAGATCTGAGATCTTTATTATTAGGCTTTTAAGTCTCTCTCCCCCATTTGAGTTAAGTGCAGGACAAAAGATGTCTGAGTTTAAATATATTACCATTTTACTTGTCATCAGTGTAAACGTTAGATGTTTTCTTTTCAGAATATGGGACTGCACATTAGTGCAAACCATTAGTTGTAAACTCCTTGGTTTACGAAGCTTCATTTGCTGCTGGATTTGCATACATTTTCCTAATGACTCCACCTGTCAGCTGTCATGGTTCCTGCAATATTTCAGTGTTCTGCTGTTGAGAGTTAAGAAGGCTTACGAGATCTTGGATCGTTTATTGGTATTCAGCATGGAGTTTTGTTATTCTAGGGTGGGTTATGGAGGCACAAACTGTTACTCTGATGGCTTCTTTGCGAGTGACTGTCTTATCAGGGCATTTGCTGTATAGCTGCACAGCTTGTTTAAAACAATGCCACGTGCTGTGTGCTCTGGACAAGATACCAACATTTGTTTTATTTGTATTCTAGGACATGAGGGTATTAAGGAGAAATTAAATGGCAGCTGCAGCTGTTGTAGGCATCCCCCAAAGGGATGGCACTAATAGGATATATGTCTTCATCCACAGCCGAGTTAATTTTGAGAGCAGAGGATGAAAAATGAAATTAACCAATACAAGGAAATCTTGAATAACAGGGGGTGGGGAGGAACCAGCCACCCTCACTAATCTGTGACATCATTGTGATAAAAAAAGGAGATCTTTCAGCTAGAAACCCTGAAAGATAAGGTTTTGTAAGGCGGCTGCAGCATTAGTCTGTCTGAGAAAACCAACACTTGGGGGAACTGGACAGTGTTTAAAGTCTGCAAATACAGTATGTCTAAAATGCTGGAATAGCAGTGATCAAAAAGGGAATAACTTTAAATCTTCTTTACGCCTGTCATTAAAAGCTGTATTTTCTATGTTTATGCTATAGATGAAACATAGTGATGAAATACAAAGCTACAAAATCTGCTAGAGAAATGTAGCTGTTAGTCAGGCCCTAACTTCATCCCAACCAGATTTATAGTCTGCGCTTCTTCTAAAACAGTATCGTTTTTTAAATAGAGCCAAATGTAGCTTTTCTTTTTTTGTTTTTCAGAAGCTTTCAATCTCTCTCCTAGATCTCAGGGATTATTTCTTGTCTGGAACTTTGCCAGGTGCACTACTGTGGAGGAAAAAAAGTGTCTCAAAGATTTATTTAATCTTTACTTGATCCACAGGAAAATGTTTTTGTGTGCAGTGATGTCTCTATGCACCCCGTCGGACTTGCATGTTTTACAGCTGCATCTTTGCAGGCAGACTCCCAGAGGGGCAGATTCACAAGATGGTATGAGAGTTACGTAGGCATGGCTCTCATTTGCCTCTTGGTAAGCCTTGAGGGGCCACCAATATGACCAGAGATGGAAAACCTCTCCTGTGAGGGCAGGCTGAGAGCTGGGGCTGTTCAGCTTGGAGAAGAGAAGGCTCCAGGGAGACCTTATAGTGGCCTTCCAGTACCTGAAAGGGCCTACAAGAAACTGGGAGAGGGACTTTTTACAAGGGCTTATAGTGATAGCATAAGAGGGAACGGCTTGAAGCTGGAGGAGGGCAGCTTTAGACTAGATACTGTGAAGAAAGTCATTGAAGTGAGGTTGGTGAGACACTGAACAGGTTGCCCAGGAAGGTCATGGATGCCCCCTCCCATGACCTGGTGTTCAAGGCCAGGGTGGATGAGGTTGAGCAACCTGGTCTAGTGGGAGGTGTCCCTGCCAATGTCAGGGTGCCTGGAACTACATGATCTTTAAGGTCCCTTCCAGCCTAAACCATTCTATTAACGGATCTACGAATCTAAACACATCCCTCTACAGTCCAGCTCCCTGAGGCATAGTCAATCCAATAGACCATTCTGTTTCTTGAGTTACTTTTTAAACTGATACTTAAGGAGCTCAGCAATTTTGTCCTCTAAGGTTTCTTGCTAAAGGATTTCCTTTTTATCTTCGTGTTCTTCCTCTCTAAAGCTATGGAAATGCCATGTTGTACAATACTTGGGCCTTTATGTAGCACTGTCAAAAGAGTCTTGGGCAAAGTCTAAGCAACGGGTGTGTTACAAGAATGAAATACTGCCAGTTGCTCAGTCATTAGAGAGTTGTGCAGATGTCTCCAACCCTGCTTTGGGCTTTTGGAGGAGTTCATGCAGGAATATGTCTCTTAAACCCCCTCCAACTCTAGGTATGTTTGAGCAGAAAACATTCACTCTTGGTATTTGTTTATGGGAAACTCTTATGTCACAATATATCACTAAGTATATGCCATGTTAGGTGTACCAAGCTAACAGACAAGCACCTCATAGGGATGTCCTCTCTCTTCTGAGTATGTCACAGGGGTGTAGGGTGCTCTGGAAGAGAGGTTGCCAAGTCTTCATGGTGGGACTCTAAAAATATGTTGATACTTTCTTGTTGCTTTTTCCTGTTTTACCTTCTTTTATTCACAATGTATGTTTCTAAAGCCAAATGGAAGAGTGCGAGTGAATCAGAACTGAATGGGTCAGAGTCTCTAGCTGTGCTCTCTTAAATATGCTTCATGTGCCTTTTAAAATGTTTTCTGCAATTCCAGAATTTTCATCCTACCTTGTGTATCATTAGGGGTGACTGTCACTATCCAAGCAGGTCTGTGGGTAGATCAGCCTACCTGCACAGCTCACAATGCCAAGCAAAACTGTGCCTCCTGGCTTGAGCATGGTAAGTAAACAATCCTGCATCATTTAGATTCAAATAGGATATTAAGTCAAACTACAAAAGTCAAATTTGGGGTTCCAATCACCCACTAGCTACAAAGATTCTGCAACCTCTCTTTACCCATTATTAACCTTGAACTCATTTTGTAAAATTTGAGTCTGTTTTAGGGTCTGCTTTTTCTGGGTTTGCTGCTCCAGAATATCATTAACATTTGGGAAGCTGCAGATTTAAATTTCCTTTGAGCCGAATTTGATTCAAAGTAGAAGGAAAATATCTGCCCACTTAAAGCAATTTTAACTAATAAAATCTTGGTTTGGCATCATGGAATGTAACAAAATAGATTATGTTAATACAAAGAGCATTTGAAAGCAATAAAAAGTCTTTGTTCTGTACAATATATAACCTTGGCAGGGCGTAAGAGTAAGGAAATACTCTTGATATGATTTAAAGGTATTCAAGGCCATCATTTTTTACATGTTTTGTGAGAAGCAGGGCAAAAATAAAATAAACTTCCAGCTTTCAAGATCATTTGCTATGGTGAAGGAAAAAAATGTTTTGTTTTGCTCACTTGATCAAACTACTGGGTTTAGGATTTTAATTTCCTCTTTCTGAAATATTAAGAATGAGTTGCATTAATTTAGTAACCCTCTGGGTCCATTTTCTTTTTCTGTTTAGTCCCTATGGAAATAGCGTAGAATTTGTTGCTAAGAGCTTGTGGAAACAGAGGTGATGGCAGATTCTTTATTACCATCCAGGAAGCTCATATTTTCCTATGGTTCCCTTCCAATTTTGGAACGTTTTGCTAATGTTTGCTAATAGGAAATTTTTCCATGGACGTAAATATTTTTCATTCATTTTTTCCCCTTCCTCATTGTACCTTTCCCCATCAGCATAGTTGGTTATACTAATTACAATATCATTAGTTATACTAATTTCCATATTAAACTCATGTGTATTATCAACTGTTCAGACAAAAAATTCCCCAAAGAGCTGCACCTTAAAAGTAATCTATAAAAATTTGAGGCAATATTTTAATGCATCATCAGCTACAGCTGCATAGTGGGACTTACCCAACAGTTAGAAGGGAGGTTTGTTTCTAATTTCACCAAGGCATGCTCAGTGCTGTTCTGCACCATGGAAACGCTTGCCTTAGTCCCTGCAGTGGAATCTGTGAAGGATGAGGTTGTTTAAGTGACACAAATTAGCTCTCCGTCGGAGCTTTTCAAGCCCAGTGCTCAGAGGCTGCAGGAGTTCAGTGTCAGCACCAGCTCCTGCAGCAGTATTTACCCCTGCACGGACAAAGTCTCCCCTCTGTACACACTTCCCAAGGTAACCATTTGTCTTTGTGCAGCTGAGTGAAAGTTCTCTGCAGGACAAGAAAGCAAATGGAGAGAAACAACAAAATAAAGAGAGAGAAAGCAATCTGCAGTCCCGTAATACTTTTCTTGGACTCTGGTAAATTGCCTCGAGTTTAATGGGATATTTAATGGGGTTTAATGAGTCTGGGGGTAGCAAGAGAACTGTGTCCAGATATATGAATGAGAAATTCACTGTATGTGTGATAATAATTTGGAGGAAGCACTTCTCATCATGCTGCAATTCCTTTCCTGAAGCCTGCCTGTAGCCTGGCCCATTACATTCCTGTTTAAAAAGAGCACATCAAGACCAATAACTAATATAGCACATTGCCTGGTGAAAGCTATTGCTCTATTCATTCGTTGCAATGAGATAATGGGAGATCATGTAAAACCTATCTACTTTTGGCCTCTCAGGTGCTTTTGCCTGTTCTGGTGTTGTCTCATAGGTAATTGATAGTGACAAAGCAGTATCTTTGAACAGGGAGCTTCTCATTCAGGTTACAAAGTAGTTCCCAGAGAAAGAATCTTTTGGTAAAAGCTACTAGAATTATTCCCACACCCCCCCACACCCCTTTGGAAGAATGGAGGAACTCTCATGATATACTTGGCCTTGCTTCACATCCAATGCAACACTGCCTGTCAGGGAACTCTGTCAAGCAATATATCCTGCAAGGTTGGAGCCAGAGCAATCATCCAGCTGATTAAGGTGTAGCACTGGTGAAGATTAAAGTGAATCCTGCTAAAGACTAACATGACTCTGTAAGGTATAGGAAGAAAACTTAATAGGGCAGAGAGTGATTTGAGCCTAAATGTGATCACTCTTCTGCTTTTCCCGACCAAATGCTGAATATTTTAAGTCAATATTTTAAAGCATGAGGGGATTTTTTTTTTTTCATTAGCCACTGGCTTTATAAAGTAACATTTATAGCTAAAGCTACAGGTTGTTCATAATAATTGCAATCCTGTGAATCAGGGTAGAATGTAGTATAGCTTCTTGGAAATTATTAAGAACAGGGTTTATTAGAAACAAGAACTAGTTCTTTACTCAAGCAACATGCCTGATAATGTAATCTGTAGGAACTTTATGTTTTAAAATAGCCTTCATATTATGTTCTGTTTAAGGTTCTAGCTATTCTTTAAGGGAAACTGTAAGGGAAAAATATTTTGAAAACCTATAACTGAGCAGATATTTTCCCTCTAATATATTATTTCATGATAGCATAATAGCTTCTGTCTATAACTTCCATAGCTAAAATTTATCTCCAGGCTCATGGCAGGGAGAAACAGGAATATGTAAGCACATCAGCTACCAATTTATCTAGTGCTTTTCCTGTGAAAACTTTTCCAAATAACAGCATTTTAGAAAATTATTGCCTTAACAGCATGATGAGAATGGATGTCTAGACCAAAACTGCTTCTGCTGAGCTGTGTGGAACTCCACTACCAGGAACAGGCTCTAAATGCCTGCAGGTGCTCGGCCTGCACAGCCAGCGTGACACTGTGCCAAGCCTGCACATGGCATTGCATCCTGCCTGCCCCTTTGCAAGGCTACTGCTGAATCAGGAGTCAAGAGGAGACAGGTCAGAGCCTGTGCCAGACTCCAGCTGCCTGAGAAAAGAGCCTAGGAAAGCTCCAAAGCCTCTAACGGCTATGAGACCACCGACAGCTCCCCCTCCTGTGCTTTGGGTACTGTCTGATAGTATTTTGTGAGTAAATACTTCAGGCCTCTTGTAATCACTAGTTGCCTTCTGCCATGAGCAGAAAGGAGCTTCCTGCATCCATCCAGTGGCTAAGCAGGATAATGAACTGCCAGCGGTGCAGTGACCACAGGAACCTTCTCTGCCAGTGTAACGTTTGCCTTTGCTGGGTACCCCTTACAGTGTTCCAGTTTTGCCTGTTCCCTGTGTATAAACTTCCAAACCATGCATTTTGAACCTTGTAAATAAGTTTTGTGGTGAGATTTAATAAACAATGTTCATAGTTATTACCAAGCTCTGCCTGGATATCACAATTAATATCCATTATTAATTTTGCATCATTCATAACAAACCAGTGTTGAAAGTATGTTGTTTGAATGCACTCATGTTGGTAAACATGGTATGTGTCATGCAGTACAGTAGTTGTATTACTGGAATTTTCTAGATAGGATAGGATTTTTGAAAGCCTCAGTTTTAAGTCAGTGACTGAAGCTGTTGTCAGGTTCCTTAGTGTGTTTCTGGCATAGTGAAAGGACATAACAATATATTATTGACTCTGCCACCTAAATGATCAAGGTTTCCCATGTTTTGACAGCCTCTTTTTGTCTCTTTGGTGATGCAGGGAATAAGCACAGATACAGATGAAGGTTCTAGCAATAAATTTTGAATGTTCTTTATACCTTGCCCAGAAGAGAAGGTGATTCTTAATGTATTTTTTGAAGCATGTGGAAAGCACTTCTCTACATCATCAGTACCCATCATCATAAAACTGCAGCTTCAGGCAATACTTTATTCCTCATGATAATGATTCAAAGCTACAAAGAGTTTTTTTAGACTCTCTGAGAACAGTAGCAAAAGCTCAGCAGGAGCTCTAGATACCCTAGAGCTTTATTTTGAGCAGGGAATCAAGAAAGGTGTCATGTCATGAGCTCTCTGCATTTGGTGATCTCCCTGACCTTGTGACACAACCCAAAAAAGAAATGTCAGCAGTGTCCATCTGCAAAATAACATTTAAGGAAATATCAGGGTTTTTTTTTTAACCAGTGACATACCTGGTATGCAAATTCTTCTGATAGTTGTCAGCAGTAATGCTGTATCCTGGGGATTCCACAATCACAGCTCAAGCTGCGTCAGGGCAGGTTCAGGCTGGATGTTAGGAAGAAGTTCTTCACAGAGTGATTGGCCATTGGAGTTGGCTGCCCATGGGGGTAGTGGAGTCACCATCCCTGAAGGTGTCTAAAAGGAGACTGGATAAGGTACTTGGTGCCATGGTTTAGTTAATTAGAAGGTGATAGGTTGGACTCGATCATCTCGAAGGTCTTTTCCAACCTGGTTAATTCTGTGATTCTTCTGCCTAAGCAGAAAAGTATCTGCAGATACTGACTGATCTTCAGAATGTGGGATGGGCATTGTATCTGCTCTGCAAGGATGTGCATGCTGCTTGAGTTGATTTGATGGGATTTGCATCAGCATGAGGCACAGTTGGTGTGCTGTTGGGTCAGCACTGAAGCAGCACTGTCTACTTTGATGCCCTCCCACTCTGGCCTCTGGGCTTTCAGAACAACTCAGACAACAGCTAGTCAGCTCGGAAAGGTGGTAGGCCAGAGTCTTCTGGAGTTGGTACCTTGTGAAATCTGCTGAGTCTCTGAACTGTTTAAAGTGCAAAGAGTGTCTTAGCATTTGAGGGACACAACCCCTATCCCACCTCTGGAGTGACTGTGCTGGAAGCAATGAGTTCATCAGTTCAGTGGACTTCATCTAAGCAGAAGTTGTTCTTTCTCTTGTGTGTGTTTGGGGATAGGAGTTGCTCTTTTTTTTTGTCTGTCAGCAGCAGAGCCTCTCCCTAACGCTGAGAGCAAAAGCAGGAGCCAGGAGACCAAACCCCAGAACTTCTTTCCCTTAAACAGGGATTTTACAGGAAGGCAGGAAAAGAGATGGAATTCCCTCAGGAGCAATTCCACTCCATGTGTTCTGCAGCACTCCAAATTCCTTCTTTCTCCCCTCCCCTCCCATGGGTTTGAGGGGGCACAGCCAAAGGTCTTTCTCCACAGGTGTGTGAGCCGTGTGGCAGCCTNGTTCCCGCCTAAAAGCTCTGTTCCTGCTGTGACAGAGCTCCGACAAGGCAGCGCCTGCCGAGACAGAGCTGCGACAGGTCAGGTTCTGCCGAGACAGAGTTGCGACAGGACAGGTTCTGCCGTGAAGGAGCTGCGACAGGACAGGCCCTGCCGTGACAGAGCTCCCGCTTTGGACCGTCCCTGGTTTTGGATGGCTCCTACCTTTGTACACGGCTCTAGCAGTTTGGCTCTGCCCTGCCCTGCCGAGGGGAGTCCGTGTCTGTGGCAGTCCTGTTTTGAGACACTCCTGACTGTGGCAGTTTTCCCACCCCGCTTGGGCTGCTGCCGCCTGGACCCAGACTATTGGATATTGCTTGCAGCGTCAGAAGGCAGCCGAGCGGCAGACACCCAGCAAGGGAGCATCGCCCAGTGCCTCTCTCACCTCCCTGAGTAAAGCCTGCCGCTGGGCCCTTCATTCTCTGCTCAGCCTGATCAATAGTGGGGGTACAGCTGTGTTTGTAGCTTAGCCTTTTCCATGGCCTGACTTCCTGCATCTCTGTATTTGCCCATGACATCCTGTAGATTTTTCCCAATCAAATCAGAACCTGTAAATAAACCTGAACTATTTTTGTATAGAGTTTGGGGCAGGGCTTTCAGGAAAATAAAACGGTTGTGTTTTTATGACTCCTGACTCAGCCACATGGATTCCCTGTTTCCACCTCACTATGGTATAACAGTTAGCCTTCACCTACTACACTGCTGTTGTGGCTATGACAATTATTTTGCATCACAGAGTGACCAGGAGGACTGCAGTTGGAAGGTAGAAGGGGACTGTGGCCAAGAGAGGCAGAAGCAAACCAGGATGTCTGCCCTGGAGACTAAGGGCTGACAACTAAGTATGCACATACACTAGCAGCCAAGTCAGTGTTTAAAAGGAAGATTACAGTGAAGCCTCAGCTGCAATATTTCTTGTCTTCAATTTTTTTAAGTGCTGTTTTTACTTGTCAAAGTAACTGATGGGTTACTGTGACACGATCAGTACTGGGGTCAGGGGAGGTGGCTGTGTCCAGAGCCCTTTCCTGCCTTTTGTAGGAGCAGTTTAGATCTTTGGATAGCAGCACGGGGGATCAAACTGGTGCTACTGTGGCTAAGTCAGTATGTAGGTCTTTGCTCCCTTGACAAGGACTTGCAAATACTCGAGTGATCAGACAGAAAAGTTGCAACAAGAAGGAAAAGAACCCCAGGATACCAAATTGCTCTGAAAGCCTGGGGAGACCCAGTGACTGAATGTGCATGTAAAGCAGGGCAACGCTGCAGTCACCATGGCAGCATCTCAAATCCATACAGTAATAGTTTGAAATGTAATATAAAGTCTAATTTTTCAGTCTTAACCTATCAAGTCAGTTTTGCTATAAATATCCACACTACCCAGCCTCTGAAAGAACTAAGGCTGACAGTTATTTTAAGACTGTCCAACCAAAGATCTAAAAATAAAGTTTACATTCCCTGCCAAAACACACTCCTCCAATTAGGAGAGCAGAAGGATTTTGATTTTAGGGAGGCAAAGACAAGAAAGTACAGGAATTATGGGAGGAACATGATCTGTACTTCCTCATATGCCCGAGTCACAGCAGCCCTCATTCAGGAACATCCGAGAGCAGTAGGCAGGGCTTTGCAGGCACCTAGGCAGGCATGGCTTCCTGTGGCTGGCTGCACCACACAGGAACTGCGGCTGTGGAGGAAAGGAAAGAACACTTACAATAGCCTAGGTCAGAGCAAAGCATTAAGCTCCTTAAATGAACTCACCCAGAAGCTCTGAGCACTGCCTTTTGCAGCCACTGACAGATCTTTGTCAAAACCAAGATAGCATATAAATATCCTGTGAGATAAGGTACCCCATGCCTTGCAGTGAGCCTGCTGACCCTGCAAGAGTTTTGCTCAGTCTTGCTGTCTCACTGATGAAGATGTGCAGATGGACCCCACTTGGCCTCTGAGATGTTTGACCCTGACCGCAAAGCTTTACATCTGCACTAGCCTGACTTTTTGCCTGAAAGAGATACCCACTTGGGCTGGATTACCTGAATTTCCTCCTCCAGCTGTGGATTCCTGGCTCCAGGCTTCAGTTATATGCACAAGGGAGGAAATATCATTTTCTGGTCCTCGCTTTCCTTAACAGATTCTAGAAGTCACTTCTGCATGAGCTTGTGAGAACAGTCTCTGTGGGCATCCATGCCTATGAATGGAGAAAGAGCAGAAAACAGGAGACTGAAAAGAGACAAGTTCACACAGAGGCAAGGTATGAAAGCTTCCCAAGAGCTGATAAGCACCAGAGACTTGTGGTACTGTTGAACCAACAAAAACTGATAAACTTAGGACAGCACAAACCCAGTGTCCACCATGGTGTGTAACTCAGACCACACCCAAGAAGGCAAGGGCTGCCATATGCAGGCAAAACCCAGAGGCTTAAATGCATAGCTTGTGAAACAAGTGACCCCAGGGCCTGCAGAACCCACTAGTGTGTTGCTACAAGCCTCTGTGTCTGCGGAACTAGCCGGGGTCAGCCCCCAGCTACTGCTCCATGCACACCGAAGGCAGCAACTGAAAGTACTCTGTAGTGGTTGTCTGGTCTCCATAATAAACGGCTGGATTACAGGCAGGATAACAACTTAACTGAGAAAAGGTGTTCAGATGAATATCACCCGTGACCTGTCTCTGCCTGACTTTATCCTGTCAGGAAAGTTCACAATTAATCTTACAGGAGCTGCGGACTGGTGGAAAACTTACCCCTGTTCCTCAAAGTGCACATGTAATTGTTATGCAAAGAGCTGTACATCGTTTTGAAGTGGTTTACATTTATACATATGTTGTCAGGTCTGAAACATTTGAGTAATTATTGTAGACTAGATTTTTCTAACCCACCTCCCATTTTTTGCCCCTGCATGCTGGCCACTTAGACAGCTGAACCTGGGACTGCTCTTGTGGGCTGGGTGCTTTGAAGCTCAGCTAAGAAAAGTTTTGGAGAGACAGAAAGTGGTGTCCTCTAGAAACAGCAGAAGCTCAGTCTTATCCTCTGGCAGAAAGCAACGGGCTGCAATCTGCCAGTCAGGCATGACAACTCTGACCCCTGCTAGAATTACTAATTTAAACCGACCCAAAACATCACTCACAGTGCTGACAAGTTACACATTGCCATCTGTATTTGCAGATACATCACAGCCAGTATTTCTTTTGAAAATGAGAACAGAAACATCCAGGTGTTGCTAGAGCTTTGCTGCTAATTACACTTAAAACAAAAGCAGAATGAGACAATGACAAGGTGCTAAGAATGTCAGATAAATAAGAGAATAATCAATAAACGATTCATAGAATCATTAAGGTTGAAAAGACCTTTAAGACCATCAAGTCCAGTTGTACCCCAAGTACCATGACCACTAACTACTCCCTGAAGCATACATCTACACACTGTGGAAAATGAATTGTCAAATTACCAAGTCAGGACTGAGCCGGAGCCAAATGTCTGCACCATTCTTTCCCAGTGCAGTGATGCTTGTAGGATCAGGCTCCTTTGCAGGGTGTTGCATTGGTCCTTGCAATTAAATGAGAAAGAAGAGTTTGGCAAATGCTTGTCTAGAATGGATGTTTGGTCTCTGGATAAAACATGGCATCCAAATAAGAAAGAGCATGAAACTATACAGCAGTCTAAAGACATTTGGTAGTTCGTTGTCCAAAGTCAGGAACTCGGTGACAGTGGTGACACTTGAGAGAATCCCCCTTGGTCTCCTTCAAGGTCCCATGTTTTATCTGCTGGTCCTGGGTATGTGCTTCAACTATCCTGAAAGTGAGTGCACAGTCAATGTACACTGAGCAAAACTAAACACCAGTAGTTACTTTTCAGTCAAGCACCTTCCCATTGCACCTACAGTCCCGCTGGTTTGCACGCAGTCACTCTAGTAACTCAGAGACCCTCAAGAGGAATCTGTGTGCTCAAGCTCTCTGCAACAGTAACAGACTGTTCCACCTTCCCCAGAAGGAATGCAGGTGGCAGGAACACACCTTGGCACTCAGTGCTGCCATTGCCTGCCTTCCTTCTATAGCCACATCATGCATCCTTTGCAGCTGCCATCATCGCCCATGTGTCTGTGGCTGCTTTGTAAACACGAGTTCGTCAGAGCTGGGTTTGTCATGGCAAGATCTCCCTGAGGTTGCATTTTTATTCCTTTCCTTCATCTGAAGTGAGCAGGCTGCAAGCAGGAACAGAACTTGCTTCTTCACTGTGAAGCAGAGACCCGGGTCTGCCCAGCTCCAGCCCACTGTGCAGGAGGATTGAAATAATGAAAAGGGAAGGACAGTCCAAGAACACGGAGGTCACTGGCTGAGACGTGTGAGCAGCACAAACCATAAGTGGCAGCACTGGCTGATAGCTGCTCCCAGAGGAGGAGGAGGAGGAAGAAAGTGCCTGTTACTGCATCTAAATGCAAGCCAAACGCTCGCCCACAGTCATTTTCAGGCAGAAGATTTAGATGCGGTCTTCGGCCCTTTCTATTTGTACCACAGATGGTGAATACATTATCCAGATTGTCTCATTTTTCAGCTGTGGCTGTTTGTGTTTTCTACGTGTACTCCTCCCTTTGCAGAGGCTCCTAGTGTAGGTGTTATTCTCCCCAAAACCTGACCTGATCACACAGTGATGGAAAAAAACTGAGGCATGTTAGGAAGTGGGAAGGTCACAGTTTCAGGAACAACTGCTTGTGCCTCCTCCTCCTTGTAAGCCCTCTCTTTTAAACCTTCTTTCTGTCCAGAGGCTGATTATACCTCGTTCTTTGCACAGTGTCTGGTTATCAGCAAATACAAGTGTGGAACCCTTGGCATTACTGTACTGTTACTATACATGCTTTAAAATATATTCTTGATTTAGGAGAAAGAAGGTTATTTATCTCTGTTTGGATACTAAGATCCTATCTCTGATGTTTTTTACAACTATAAAATATATAGCAGAAACAATTATTAAGTAATTACATTTTATGCATTTCTGTATAAAACACGAAAAAATGTGCAAAGAGCGAAGATGCTTCACAGTTCCAGAAATACTTATAGCTACATATTCTTTCTTAATCTTCAGGTTAATCTGGAGCATTAATATGCTCAGGCAGAAAATTCGGTTGATCAAAGCAAACCTTAGCTCCCAGCTTAATGTTAAAACCGGAAAGGCAGTGCAATGATTTCAAATAATCAGGAACTCCCTAGAGGTAAATGTGAAATGCCAGTTCCATACAAGACCAAATTTAATGTCATAATAACATTAAATGCAACGCAGAAAAACATCAATAATAAAAAAAAAGCAAACCCCTTTTCTACAAAGTGCTGCCTGTTCCCTATTTATACATATTTTAGTGAGGGGTTTATTGTTCGCAGAAGAAAAGCTGTGAAAATACATTTAGGCTTTTAGCTGTTGAAAACGCTGTGAAGAATTCATTGGAGACAAACATGTGCTTTTTTCTGTCAGGGAAGGGGGGGACTTTTCTAGTGCATGATTTGGGAGCCTTGGAGAGCTGTTTATTTTAGGATACAGCAAGGACTGAACCACAGAGAGACACTTCTTGTTTTACTTCTCTCTGGACAGATACCAGGACCTGCAGGATTTCTGTTTTCTGGCTGGTGCTGTTTGCTGTTGGTTCCCCTGGTTGCATAACCTGGTCCCAGCCCTCCCCCTCACAACCATTCTTCTGCCCTTTGCAAAACCTCTGACATCCTGCATGCACCCAGCTCTGCTGTCTTGCAGCTGCTGCCAGCACCCATGCTGGCCTGTGGAGGGGCAGCAGCTTCTTACCTGCAGCTTACTCTTGCTTCCAGAACCATATGGACGTTCCTGAAGAAGTCAGTCAATGTCCATTGACCTTGAGCTTCCCACAGTTCCAGGGCTTGTGACTCAGGTGGGGTTTGCATTTTTGGCATCCATGGTCCTGAACTGGGCTTCAGAGTCTGGGAATGGTCTGGAGAGAACTAGCTGGATTTGGATTTCTGTGTATCT
This sequence comes from Semnornis frantzii, assembly GCA_013399775.1. Taxonomy (NCBI): domain Eukaryota; kingdom Metazoa; phylum Chordata; class Aves; order Piciformes; family Ramphastidae; genus Semnornis; species Semnornis frantzii. The sequence continues at coordinate 15,801 of VWYK01030344.1, read as the reverse complement.
GGTAGAGATGCAGCACTTGAGCATTAATTTGTTCTGCATTAATTTGCACAGGAGGCAAACAGAGGTCGACAGATTCTGCCGTGTTGAATCATGAGGGCCTCTTAGTTCTGCCTGCCTCCCTGCCTGCTGGTCAAGGTTAATAAGAGCTGGCAAGCTCCAGAGGCCCCAGTTACACTGGCTGCTTTAAAATCTTTCAAAGGCCACACTGACTACCAGGAGTAGGCTCAGCTGTGCTGGCCTCACTGGAGCGAAGTTTTCTTGCAGCAGTTGTTGGTTTATCTGTTAAATACATGAACCTGCTGCTGAAATAATCCATCTTTCCTTAAGCTGAAACTGCATTGGAATGGGGATCAAAAGCATTCAACTAAAAGGACCCACAGAACATCTACTTGTGTTGCAGTTTCTGTAGTGCACCTCCAACATCCACAGTGCAAAGGTTTTAGAATAGGATGAAATCTCATTCTGCTGTGGCTGACATCAGCCACTCCTGTGACATGAGGACTGCAGACATTAGGTTTCCATTCTCACTAGGGTTGCTGCAAAAGCATTTATCATTAAACAGAATTCTTGCTCCACCAAATAACTCTACAGAGCACACTCAGCTTGCCTCAGAGAGGCAACTCTGCTGCACTTCATACTCCAGTCAAACTTCTCAAGTCTCCGCTATGGAGCTACAGACTGAGGACCACATTCTCACAAGAATGAGGGGAACATTCAAGTCCAAGAACACAGCTCCACAAAGACTGCCTGTGCCATACACACTCTAAAGCCACAAGTCCCTAAGCTCTTACATCTGAAGTTCTGCTACTGGCTGTGCCTGAAATAGTTTCCATGTTGCATGGTTGGACACCTCCACGGTTATCTAGCAACTGCACTTTGATTAGAAACCACACATTCAGTGGATGGGGAAGACAGTACCAAAAAAACCCACGTGGGAATTCTCAACAGAGTGCCTAAGGCCCAGCTGTCATCCTCACACCAAGGCAGGGCAGAAGGACACAATCATCCGGCTTGCATAAGGCTACGAGGTGTGTTTGCACCAGCTGGGCAGAAATAGCAGCACCGAGCCATGCCAGAGCAGTAATGCTCTGGAGGAGAGGTTCATGCATCGGGGTTAGCTGCTCAGCATTAACCTGGCCCCTCAGGCTGGACATCAGACTGCCTTTTAGCTATCAAGTACTGATCTGAAGTAAGACATAGGTAACTCAAACTATTTCATGGCCATCAGAGCAGAGGCTCCGTGGTGATGTTACATTAACAAGAATCCCGTGGGGAGGAGCAGAGCAGCACTCTGAGTTCAGTGCTAATGCTTTTGGTTAAGAATAATCCATCTGAAGGTCTTTTCAGTACGGCAGGGTTCAGTGGAGGACTAGCTCAGCATGCTGATTCAGAGGGCACTAACGCAATTGTGTGATTAATTTCTGTCTGCTTTCCTTTGCTTTGAAGGCTGCATTCGGCGGAGATTGGCAGCATGATGTGGTCAGTCACTCCTGCAGTGCTCTCTGTCCCCTGACTGCTGGACTCTGAGAGCTATCTCCTCAAAGCGTGGCTGAGTCACTGCCCTCGGGTAAACAGTGAATGCTATGATGACATGACTGAAAGACAGTGAGGTGGAACAATCAAGGTAATTTCTTCATAATTATTTCAAGGAAACATATTAGGCTTAGTCCTTCTTCCACTGATGTTAATGGAAGTTATGCATTGACAAAAGGCACCGTAACATTTGTAATGTATTTTGACATCTGTGGATGAAAGTTAGGACAAAAATATCTGAAGATGATGTATTTCTCAGTGGGAACATGAGAGAGCCACTGGATAAATTAATAAACACATTGTTATGTAAGTATGGCAAAATGCTTCTGATGCTTCACGCACATGCTTCATGCATGTTGAGAAAAGGAAACTCAGGGTTTGGTTTATTTTATTTATTATTTTAGCATTTTATTTATTAACATTTCATACTTGCAGGTTGTGCTTGAAAACTCTCCAAGTGCTTCAGTTTTAAGATATTAAATCCCCAAGCAGAGACAAATATTTCAGTTCTGTTTCACGGGTAGAGAAACCAAGGTGTGTAAAAAATCACTGAGACTTCAGAGTCATGGGATCCGTGAGCTACAGACTGCACCCCTGGTCATTACAGACACAGGAAGAGATTTTTAATCATTCTCTTGATGAAACAGCATGCTTTCATGAAGAGAAAGGCACCTTCTTGGTGTAAAATCTTCAGGAAGCAGACCTTCTTTAATGTGTTTATAAAGGCCAAGAGAATTTACCTTGCACTCATTGTGATTTATCTTCTATTCTCCTCTAAGTCTCACCGTGAACACTACGAACATGGGAGGCCCCAGATGGCTTTCTTTGCTTTGTGGGGCATACGTTCCTGTCCCTGAGGGTTTCATCACTGATTTCCCAAAGCTTCTTTGAAAGTTTTTCTCCTCTCTCCATGCAGATGAGTTTGCCACTGGAAGCACTGCACAGCCCTGCTGGTGGGTGCTAAGCCTGTCTTTGCACTCCAGACCCAATACTGCTGGTCTTCTAAGTGCCACTGTAATTAAGCCTTTCTTTCTCTCTTGTTTCATCCAGATCACTGAACTAATTGTAAGCATTTGTACAGTTATCCTTACTGTGGAACTGGAGAGTCATTTAAACACCAAGTCTGATCTCAAAGATAGAAATGTCTAGCATGCAGAAGTGGCATTTAGCAATGTCACAAACTCAAAATGTGTTTTCAAGCATTAGTCTTTACAGTGGATGATAACTTCCTTCAGAGATGAAGAGAATTTGGGGATTTTTTTTTTTTAATTAAATTTTTCCTTCAAGTTTAGTGATTTGTACCTGAAAGAGTTTAGTTTAGTACTCTGCTTTCTGTTTCTGGAGCCCTGATTTGCAAAGACTACTTTGATATTTATGCAATAATGTGTCAGGTTTTTTCAAAGTTTCTTTTTGTAACAAGATTACACAGACTGGATGTCCTGCCTTTCAGAAGTTTGGCCTGCAGCTTCTATTAACATGGGGAAAAAAGAAAAAAAAGGGATGCAACATCAAGGATATAAATAAGAAAAGAAACAAGCAAGAAAAAAAATAATCAAAGAAACCTTGTGATATTTCCTGCCATTCTGTTTTCTGTTCTACTTGAAATTTGGTGCTGTTCTCCTGTGGGAATGAGGTTTGGCAAGAATCTGCTCTCTTTATGTCTCTAGATGTGCCTTCCAATTTCAGTGGCAGAGAGGTAATGGTCTGAAGGAGATGTTTTCACATAGCACAGGTGGCTCTGTGCATTGACTGGGAAGGAGACAGGGTGGGAATCTCACACACCATTAGGCTGCAGAGGGTGCAAGTGCTAAAGCCTTTTAATGTATGCAGTCACAGAGAAAACTCAAGAATTGATACCTCCGATACAAAAACAGTTGCCTCAGAAAAAATGTCCTTGGGAAACCAGCTCTACAAAGGCCTGGTTCTCAGGGATCTGCTTGTTCCCTGCCTTTCTGAAACATTTTATCCACTTAGATGACTCATGGGGACAAGGCCTGGCTCTTAATAGACATCTGTACCTAGCACAGCGAGTACCAGTCTCCGCTGAGTCAAGGGCTCCTCAGTGGTGAAGGTAATTATGCACTGATGGAGCCTGCTTGCTATGAAACAGTAACACCCGGATCAGTCAGGTCGATCACTAATCCTCCTTTTCTGCTCTGAGATACAGATAATGGAGACTTTGCCTTCCATTACTCCTGTGATATTAGTAAGAAGCACTGTTTATTACTGCAGGAAATTAAAAAGCCAAAGACAAGACTGAAATCCATTCCAGCATAGTGGAGACACTGATTCTTCTTTAAGTCTCTAATATCAGAGACTTAATGCATGAAGAAAGGGTGAAGTCAGTGTCATAGGCTGGCAGTTTTAGCTTGTACTGTTTTTACTTGGAGCTAAGGGATCATGAAATCATAGGTGGCAGAAAATCAGGCATTTCTCTGTGCTTTTTTTTTTTTTGTTTTGTTTGGTTTGGTTTTTATTTTTTTAATGGCAGTGGGGTATGCAGTCACAAAATCTGTCTTGTCTTGACCCCACCATCACAGTCACTGGTGTCAAAAGATTTTGTTGTCAGGTTTTTCTGTGCAAAGAGAGCGTCTGGCCGCTGGAGCCACATCAGCAGCCCCTGATGCAGGTAGCACAACTGGGGATGCCTCCTGGAGGTCACAGCCCGTGGGCTGCTGCAGACAGGCTAAACCCAGCTGTTGGATGTTTTCTTAGCTATTAAACATACTCTGACAGTTGTGGGATGCTTCTCTCTGGAGATAGATATACAGCAGTGAGTAGAGCTTCCCTCCTCACAGCACAGCAGCTAGCACGCAGCTTTCTTTGCTTCATCACATCTCGTTCTCCCTTTCCAAAATAACTGCAGACAGAAAACAATCACTTCAGTCATATTGCTGGTAGAATGACCTTTTCCCAGTCCTAGGAGACCAAACAGACCTTTTGTCTCCTGCTCAACCCTGCCAAACACATCTGCCTGTATGAGTCCGGGCTCTTGTCACCTCAGCCCGTGGTGATCTTCTGCCAGTACTGCTTCCCTTTCTGTTTCCCTCCTCCACATCTACCCCTCTCTCACCATCTCCTTTTCCCACACAAGTCCTTGCCAAGGTCTCCACATGCCATGCTCCAGGTCTTCCCTTCCCAGAGCAGCTCCCACTCAGACTCTCTTCCATGCAGGTCGTTCTCAGCCTGCCAGCTGCGGTGACCTTTCAAGGGCATGCAGTGCCATGTGTGCCATGAAAACACGCTCCTCTCCACATGTCAGCACAACCACAGCCTCTCATAAACTTCTGACCCTTAGTCCTCTACCATCGCCTGGCAGGAACAATGGCAGGGTTACATGCCTGGGTTCAGTTACCCAGGGCTGCAGACTGTCAGGCAACACAATGGTGTAGCTCTAATTACATGAGAGAAAAGCACTCTTGAGGCAGCAGCTGCAGTTTTCTTCTTGTTTGCACTTGTTTTCTAGGCTGCTTTTCCTCTCCTTAGATGTGTGTTTTCTTTTTTCTTTCCTATTATTTGTCTTTAGGTTGCTGCTCAGGAGCCAGGTTTGAAAGGCTACATGCCTTGTAGTAACCGAGCATAGTGCCCCCTGAGTTGCAGAAGTTGCTGTTATGTGTGGAGGCAAGGAAGAGCACTGAACAGAGCAGTGGGAGAGCAGGGAGGAGGCAGAACCAGCCTGGACACTTAATGCAAGAAACGTTGTCTTCCATAATGCCAGACAGCAGAAGAAAAATCCCTCCTCAGTGGAAAGCAGCACAGGATACAGTTTGTTGCTTTTTCCTCTACTAGTAAATAAATAAATAAACAGATGAGTGACTTTCCAGCCACAAAGCCTTGCAAATGCAGAGTGTCAGCTATTTGCTTCTTCTCTGCCTGGAAAAGTATGTTTCTCTTGTGCAGGTCGATGTCATCTAAATAAACAGTTACTGTATTTTGGTGTCATTCTGGAGCATGAACTGATCTGCAGAGCATGCAGCATTCAATGTTTACACTGCCCATCTAGCTCCATCCAGACACTGAGGCCTTGAAAGGAACATCTTACACAGACCCACCCAGGAGAAGCAACACTGATTCTAGCCGCTGGACTTAACAGATTGTGTTCACAAAGGAGCTGTTTGATTCCTTTCATTTCTTGTCACATCATGCTCTGTGTAAACTCCATATCCTATTCTTTAACAAAACAGGTGCCACAACTTTAATGACTGAGACACAGTAACTCGTTATGCTAAAAAAAAAAACCAAACCACTTAACAAAAAAAATTGCAGCTTATTGTCATCTTCCACGAGAAAATTTGCTAACAGAGCTGGAAAATGCAGACAGGTTCAGGGACCTGATGAAGAATACAGAGAAATGTTAAATAAATTATTGCTGATGCATTATTGAAAATGACAGTCACACTTCCATAGCTCCTCTCAGATAATGAACTCAGGGCCATTTATAATTAATTCCACAACTCCACGTAGGTGAAAGAATTGTGCCACCTTGTTTATATGAGCAAAGAGATGAGACACGGAGAAGTGTTCATTGTCATGTAGTCACCACCTTGAGCGCCAGCAGGGAGTTCTTCCCAGAGGGCACTCCACCAGACAGGGAAGGTAGCATCCCACTTGGTTTTCAGGTCCTGGAGCTGGGACCGTCTGTCTGCCCTAGATTGGCCTGGAGTCTGCACAATGGAGTCTTCCGATTTGCCCACTGAGGCACTGACCCAGCACTTTTAACTCGTGGGATACAGGCTCCTCAGCTCATCATCCCAAAACCTGGATTGCCAGAAAGGCATCTCACAGTGCAATGCTGTGACAGGCTTCTGAGGGCTCCTATCACTGTTGCTGAAGCCTCAAAAAGTGTAATGCTGCATAGAAAAGAAAAAAACTCCCAACGTGCACAAAAGGCACAAATGCTGATTTCAGTCATGTGTGGGGATGTTGCAGCTGCCAAGACTGGAAGCTGCTTTGCCACATGCTGATAGGAGGGCAGTACTTGTCCAGTCTGCTGACTTGCACCAAGGCAAGCATTCATCTGCTGCTGGATCCAAACAGCAAATTACAATCTTATCCCAAAGTTTTTTATCACATGGTACATTCCAACAAGCTACACTGACATTTACTGGCATACTGACAGCAACATGAACATCACACACAATGCAACCGAGTAGTGCATCAGAGCTGAAGTCAACTGTGCAGCCCAGATTACTTCCGCCCTTGCAGACTGCACTGCAGAGTGCTGTGGGAAGCAGCATTTCATGAAATGCCATGGTTGGACAATCCAAGCCTCGTGAGCCCAGGAGACCATGACTTGCCCTCCTTTGCCCTCAGCTCTTTGGGTTTGCAAAGGGCAGATGTTTCTTTTCCCCAGCTTGCAGTCTTACTGTGTTTCTCATTGGCAAGGGAGTCAAATTGCACCGTATTTGTAGTATCCTCTGGCTGTGCCTTACTGAGCAATGGCAACCCTGCTAGGAAACAACAGATCTAACTATTTCTTTATTGTCCTTGTGCAGATGGGTATTTGCTGCAGTCAGCACCTTCTGAACCTGCTCACTGTGTCATGCAGGGAGTAGCAGTGAAGTCCTGGAAGCAGAAAACCCTGGGTTTAGTTCATACTTCATTATCTTTTTCCCTTCCTCCTAAAATTGTGTTTATTACCTAGTCATTTCTGCATTTAAAACACTTCCCTGGAGAGTGCTAGGCCTTCTTGATAAAGAGGCAGGCAGGAAGGACACATTTCATTTAAAATCTCTGAAAATAAAGATCCTGGAAAATTATTATTGCTTCCTTCCCATTTTGCTTTCATTTAAGATATTCCAGAAGTTTGTTGTGCCTGTATCAAGCAAGAGATGCATGGAACTTATCTCTGGTGTCGGGCAGTGAATGGTCCAGGGAGCATCAGGGAAGCAGATCATGATGATTGCCCAGTTTTCTCCAGAAGGTGAGATACAGTCAGTGAAGGCAGTTGATCTGCTACTCAGACAGTGGTAGGAAGGCTGCCAGGACTCCAGATGCTGATGGATGAACTCTGTTTCTCAAGAGAGGCTGTGCATTTTGTGACCATGAGGTTTTAGTTGTACTGAATATATGATTCCCTTCCACAACACACCATCCTTTTCATAGGTTATCTTTTGTTAGCTCTTGTTCTGCAGCTTTAACCCCTGACTTAGGGGTTAAACATGCTAAAAACTGGCCAGAAAGTGGACTAGGTGAAGATTTAATGAATACAGTGATATTCCTAATAGTCTGGTGAAGAGTTGCCTCTTATCTCTGTGTGTACATGGAAAAGTATGAAGAGGAAATCTGTGACGAGTAACGGACACATGAATAATTTATCTGACACGAACCTACTTTGTATCCTGACAAAAATCCTGTATGCCTCTGAAAGCAGAAGATCCTGAGGCACTGCAGTTTGCCTCTAGGGCCAGATGCCTCCTTTCTTACCTTCGTTCCTCATTTTCTAGCAATAATCTTATTTACTCTATCAGAATCCATCATTAATAATCACTTGTCAGGAGTTTTCTGACTCTACAGCAATTATTTTACCATTCTGCACTGGACATTTTCAGAGTGAACAACAGACTGCATATTCCATATCTCGTAACAAAGGAAATACTTATGTTGTGTGAATAAATGGAACGGAAGGGAGATCTGAACAACAGAATGATGTGCAGGTTTGGGGGTTGATTGCATTTCTACCCAGTGAAATATGCCTTTAGGATTAGAAGGGGAATATCTGCTGGCAATAAGAAAGGTTACCTCAACTTTTTTGGAGCTACAAGATGGCATTCTAAAGAGGTATTTTTATACCCACCAGGGAGCCATCCAGGGTTTATGCAGATTTGACATTTTCTTCTGCCTTCCCTGCTTGTATGTGGAGCCCCGGGTGAGCAGCCTCCTCCTTACTTGCACTCTTTGTCTCAGTATCTCTGTCCGGGCAGCTGCTGATTCAGGCCCTGTGAATAAAATGGAGAGAATCTTTGCTCTTTCCTCAATCCCAACTCGTCATTGGTGATGTTAGCATTTCCTTACTTAAACAAATTGCCTCTTCTCCCTCCTGATGAGCAGATTAGCTTCTCATTTGTAAAAGCTGCAGCAAGTGAACGTCCCTGACACTCATGGGAGGTGATGGCTGCTGAGGAAGATGCTGCCTTTGTCCAAGAGGGGGGAAATGTTGTGAGCCCACTGCACCCACAGTGCTCCAGCCTCCTGCACAGCTTTTATTCTCCTGGTGCTTGAGTGTTACTGAGGGAAATCAAAGCCAAAATCCCTTCAAAGTTCAGTCATGCCATGCCCTGTATGCTGGCTCTCATCATCCCTCAAGGAGGACTATTAACAGAAAACCTTCCAATGCTCACCAGGTGCAAGCACTGGAAAAGGAGATCGGCTAACAGAAAATGCATTAATCTGTAATGATAATGATAGCAGCATCAATCCTATCAGCCTTATGCTGCACATATGGAAATGGAGGCATGGGAACAGTCTGCTAAAGCTAGGGCTGGCACCTGGGTGCTCCCCTTTCCAGGTCTCTCTTCTAGCCACTACAAGCTATTGTGTCACCACAACATGCAATTGCTACCTGGTACTCTTTATTAAGTGTGACTGGAACTTATCAGGACAGTTTCACACAACCATTTGAGGTTCAGCTGACCTCACTGATCTTCAGTCATGTTTGCACTGCCTCCCGAGGGCCATCAGGTGTTTCAAGTGAACGTTCCTCAGCTGGCAGCTGAGTGGCTGTTCCTATGATCTAGCTCAGCTGAGCCCTTTTTTACATCCCATTAAGATGTTTGAAGTCTACCATGCCAGCTACACCCTGTACCTGTGTTTTAGTTCCCATTTCTTTCAGACAGCCCAAGCACAGGGAGGAAGGAGGTGAAAGGAGAAAATATACACAATGTACCATACCACTGGGTGATAATAGGAAATGTTTGGTGCAGGAAGCTGCTAATCATTTAAGGCTAAAAGTGCAGAGAAAGTGCTGAGCAACTTCAGCACCTGTTGCCCTCTCGACAGAAGCTAAGCACTCACCAGGATCACCTTGATAATGAGCTCAGACAATTCCATCTCCTCGGCTGGCACAATGTAAGGAGACATGAAAGCTTCTTTAGGGCTTCCTTTGCTTTTTGCCAGATCAGAGGGATGTGCAGGTGATGGAGAGGTGAGGCTGCTGATTTTTAGGTAGAACTGGAAGGACTCTTATGCTTACTGTGTCCTCATTATTGATCTTGAGGGGCACACTATTGGCACATTAAATTCCTCTGTCTGATCCAGGAGATGTTTTGTGCAGTAATGTTATCACCAGCTGACTACTGTTCAGATCTGCCTGCTATTTTACCTCCTCTGGCATTATCCAGGAATTTGGTCACGACAGTTTCTTCCTCTTGCCTGCCCTGCGCTGAGAACAGGATCCATGTGTCGAAGCATGCTCCGTCCCTTTCCCCTCCATCCCTTTCACCTTCATTCCATTCTCCCCAGGCCACGTGGCAAAGCCTGTGCTGATGGAGCTGTAGTTTGTCTTTGGCAACAGCCAGCCTTACAGAGTCAGCAGCTGGGGAAGGAAAGGAATACTTGTGGGGTCACATAAACCAAACTGCCTGGAAACAGAACACGAAGTCACGGAGAGTGCAAGTGCAGCATGGCAGGATGAACATGCCGAGAGGAAAGATGAAACTGGGTCATAAAGCTGAGCACAGAGGAGAAACCACACTTGTTATTTGTTAGTGATCCCCAGCCTGCTTGCTAGCCCAGATCAGGTGTCTGACCAAGAGGGATTTCACAGCGATCAGAACAGTTCCTATCTGCAGCTTTTGAGAAAAGGAAAGAAAAATTGGCAAGTGTTATTCTAGAGACTGGAGGCTTTCCTTACAGCGCCTGTGGTGTGCCAGCCTGCTCCAGCCACGCGGCTGGGCTGGAACTCCCTCGCAGGGAAGGTTTCATCTCCCTTCCCTCACTGGTAGCATAATGCCAGCAAAAGGCAGCAGCAACCAGCCTCTGAGGTATCTAGGAGATCTGCAAAGTCCTCAGCCACCCACATCTTCTCAATACATTCCTTTAAAGGTAAGACAAGCCTTAAAACAAAGTCATGGGCTATCTGCTGAGGTTTTTACCAAGTGTGTCTTCAGCTGCTCAAAGTTCAATGGAAATGTTAGTGGAGATGCTTTATCGTAGCAAAGCTTACCCATGTAAAAGAGCAGCTCTGACTGACTACCTGCTGTGGACAGGTATGGAAAAGGGAGCACAAAAAAGCATGGATCTTTCTTGTCTCTACCTCCTTTGTGATTCTTAAAACAAAACTGTTATACTCAGCATGTCTGGTAGGATGCACTCCTGAAGGGGCAGGAAAATGTTATGACAGTGCATACCACTGACTTTGAAACCTGTGTGGCCATGCAGATGAGGACAGCACTGCTCCCAGGAGTGTCTGCAGCACAAAGATCCCCTGCACTCTCTGGGTCCCTTCAAGACCAATAGATCTGTGGTGAACTTCAAAATATTCGAGGCCTATTAATCCAGACCTGCTGTGCTGTTTTAAACCTGAGCTAAGGTGGGACCTGCAGAGAAAGGAGAACGTATTTATGTAACAAAGGCATTTATTTTCCCTCAGGATGCTTGAATAGACTTGCACAGGTAAAGTTCATCTGTTTGCAGATGGTCATAAATGTTGCGTGCTGCAACAGAACTCACTCTTGGAAAAGCTGGCTGTGGGGCCAGGTGAAAATCTCAAAAAGACCCAGAGATACCTCTTAGCATGGGAATATCGTTGCCAATCCAAATAACACTTTTCAGGTTTTCCCTTCCTCTTCTTCACTGGAGATTTGTGCCTGAATTACCTCATATGCCCAGAAATCACAGATATTTAGCCAGGAAGGAACTTACTTAAAATGACATTCCATTGTAGTACTGGCTTACGTTACAGCACAGTAGGGTCCACTTCTACATGACACGAATCACAGAATGGTAGGGGTTGGAAAGGACCTCTGGAGACCATCTAGTCCAGCCTTCAGGCTAACAGAGGAACACCTAGAGCAGGCTGCACAGAAACGCATTCAGGGGGGTTCTGAAAGTCTCCAGAGGAGACGACCCCACAGCCTCTCTGGGTAGCCTGTGCCAGTGCTCTGGCACTCTCAAAGTTTCTCCTTAAGTTCAAGTGGAACCTCCTGTACTCTACTTTGCACCCATTGACTCTTGTCCTATCCCTGGCTACCACTGAGAAGAGCCCCACATCATCCTCATGACCTCTACCTTTAGGTATTTATATGTATTTATGAGATCCCTTCTCAGTCTTGTCTTTTCCAGGCTAAAGAGCCCCGGGGTCTCCCAGCCCTTCCCTGCAAGCATGATGGCCCTCCACTGGACTCTGATGAAAGCTCACCCTTTCCTTGAGTCTGATCCCCCAGGGGCTTTGTGCACCACCTTTTATATTGCTGCTTTTAATGTAAAATGTTTCTTGCCAGGAAACATGGTAGTGTGGCAATCCTGAGACTTCCCCTGGAGTGGCTGAGGAAGAGGCTGGGAGTCAAGCTTATTTTTACTCAGCTGATTTAGTTTCTTGGTAGGCAGATGTCTTTCCTCTGCATTTATCTTGAACTGATTTTTGACCTGCATTTTTCAGACTGCCCAGTTCTGTGCTTGCTGAAGAGGCATAGGTGATACCTGCCAGTAACTTGTCACAGCAACTGCTTCTTGCTGCTGGAGTAAAATGGCATGTCCTAGTTTAGACAAGTGGGTTGGTGCAAAGGATTTTTCTAAGCTCTCTATTTTATGCTCTCTCTGGTAGGGAAGAAGTATATTTGGTCAAAAATAACCATCACATGCTAGTGTCAGCTTTGATGACAGAAGCAAGGTAGGTATTGCCTAAAGGAGACAAAATGGACAAGGTCCTATTCAGCTGCAGCAGATGCTAATGGGGGGTGGGGTGGGGTGGGTGTGAGGTAGGTGAAGGAGGGGGTACATGAATCAGCTTGAAATCTACCATCAGAAAGATGACATACATGGGACTGACTAAACACAGAATCTTTCAAGGAAGATGCTGTAGCTTTTTGGTATCAAAATTTTCTGCTGCTCTAGGAGGTAATACCTAGTCAAACACAAACTTGGTTCATTAAAATCAGCTCCTGGCTTAAAATGTTTGGCCTATATAATTTCAGAGATCAGACAGAATGACCTCAAATCTCATGAAATTCAACAAGGCCAAATGCAAGGTCCTGCACCTGGGTAGGCACAATCCTAAGCACAACTCCAGGCTGGAGACCTGGACAACCCTAATGGCTGAGAGCAACCCTG
>VWYK01030343.1:0-10036 GCA_013399775.1 Semnornis frantzii | reverse complement strand
CTGTCCCCTCCCGTCCCGTCCCGCCGCAGCCGCCGGCAGCCGCCGCAGCCTCCCCCGCGCTGCCGCAGGGCTGCGGGCGGGCACGGGCTGACATCTCTCATTGTTTCATCCGCTCCTGCCGCCTCTCCTCCCCCACTATCCCCGCTGCCCTCCTCCCCGCACCGCACAGACACACATCGTGGACCCTCTCTGGGGGATGCTCCGGTGCCTGTCAGGCTGAGGCTTCCAATTCTCTGTTTTTTATGCCTCAGTGGTCAGGGTGTCAAGCTCCTGCAGTACAGACCAGCCAGGAGCTCGAGGAGTCACTGAGCACCATCAGCTCGGTGACAGTATTGCTTGCTTCTTAACATACTCTGCATATCCATCAGCCCTGCTGGGGAGAGAGGAGGGGGGCAGGCAGGAGAAGGAGAGAGAAGAAACAGGAGAGAGGGGAGGGACAGAGGAGAAGTGGGGGAGAAACATCTCCAGCCCTGCTACAACCGCGGCACACTGGGGCAGACAAATGGCACGGCCACCACTGAGGCTGGGCCAGCTGAGCCGAGCCTGGGTGTCACCAGGTGTGCTGAGGTCCATCACAGAGTCACAGAATGGGTTGGATTGGAAGGCACCTTCAAGATCACACAGTTCCAACCCTCCTGCCATGGGCAGGGACACCTCCCACCAGCCCAGGTTGCTCAAGGCCTCACCCAACCTGGCCTTGAACACTTCCACAGAGGGGGCAGCCACAGCCTCCCTGGGCAACCTGTGCCAGTGCATCCCCACCCTCACTCTAAAGAATTTCCTGCTCCTCTCCAATCTCAATCTCCTGTCTCCCAGCTCAAAGCCATTGTCCCTCATCCTGTCACTCCCAGCCCTTGTCCAAAGTCCCTCCCCAGCTTTCCTGGAGCCCTTTTGGGTACTGCAAGGCTGCTCTAAGGTCTTCCTGCAGCCTTCTCTTCTCCAAGCTGCACAGCCCCAGCTCTCAGATGCAGTTTTTGACAGCACTGCTCAGCCCTCAGTCCCCTCTAAGTCACCAGAAAGCAGTGACCCAGGAACATGCAAGCATGTGGCACACAGTGCACCATGAGGAAGGGTGGTGCAGGACCACCTGCCCTGCATGTGGAACTGTGAGTCCTCTCCTTAACAGTTCCACCAGTGAGACACAAAGGCACAAACCAAGAGCTTCAGCTGGAGTTAGCCCACCTCTGACCACAGGCAGACTCCATGCTGCCCAGACTGCTGGAGATGCCTCATTCCTGGGACCATCCCAGGTCAGGTTGTTTGTGGCTCTGAGCAACCTGCTCAGGCTGGAGATATTCCTGCTGATGGGAGGGTTTGGACTGTCTGACCTGCACAAACCAGCCTGTGGTTCTGTGCTGAGTGCTTCATGTGGCTGTGGTCCAAAAGGGGTCAGACCCTGGTGGTGCAGGGAGGGAAGGGAGAATGACTCCAGGAATCCTGCTGCTACAACCCCTGGGAGATGCACTGAGATGGTAGGACAGAGGCACAAGTCCCCTGCACACATGGGGAATTCCAGGGGTCTGCAGGCAGAGCCTGATGGTGGTGGATGGACCTTCTGCTGCTGCCAAAGCAACATTCTCCAATCCACAGCACCTTCTCCAGGGATTACCAACTCATGCCTACCTGTCTGTGTGGGCTTAAGGTGGGCATCCTGCAAGATGCTTTTTGATGTGCACAGAACCTGAAGACTGGTCTTGACCATCTCAAAACCAGGAGTCATGGAGTCCCAAAGAGGTTTGGGTTGGAAGGGACCTTCCAAACTCATCTAGTCCAACCTCCTGCAGCCAGCAGGGACATGCCCAACCACAGCAGGCTGTTCACAGCCACAAACAACCTGACCTGCAGTGGTGCCAGCCACAGGGCATCTCCCACCTCTCTGGGCACCCTGGGCCAGGCTCCCCCCACTCTCGAGGTCAAACCTTTCTCCCTTCTCTCCATGCTCAATGTCCCTCTTTGAGTCCAAACCATCCTCCTTGGCCTGTCACAGCAGATCCTGCTCAAACGTCTGTCCCCAGCTTTCTGCTGGGCCCCTTTAGGCACTACAAGGCCACCAGAAGGTATCTCTGGAGTCTTCTCCTCTCCAGGCTGAACACCCCTAACCCTCCGAGCCTGGCCTCACAGCAGAGAAGTTCCAGCCCTGCCAGCACTGCTGTGGCTTCTTCTGGCCCTGCTCCAACAGTTCCCTGTTTGTGCTGTGCTGAGGACTCCAGAGCTGGCCTCAGCATTGCAGGGAGGGTTTCTCTCTGTCTTTTATGGAGTCCTTGCCTTGGCAGTGGCTTTAGGGAGCTGCCCATGAAATAAGGGGGGAAGGATGCAAGCACCTCCATGTTTGCCTCTGGACTTGGGGTGGAGTGTGATGGACACCTTCCTGCTCTGCTGAGAGCAGAGGAATGTTGCAGATGCTCAAAGCAAGGTCGGCTCTGATGCAAACATGTTCAAGCCAGGTGTGCAAACCTCCCAGGCTGGAGAACACCTGAGCACTGTCACTGCACAGAGCACCAAGCTGAGGTTGCATGAGGTGGCACAGCAGGACTGGACCTGTCTTTTAGCCTTGTCTCCTTAGCACCATGTGTCACTGGACACCAGCAGAAGCCAGCAGCCTCCTTGTCACCCAGCTGCTGATGCCTTAGGGCTGCAATGAAAACCTTGAATCAACACTCAGCAGGTGAGTCTTCTGTGTCACCTCCAACCTGCTGCTCTGGCCTCGGCAGTCCCAGAAGGCTCTAGAGCCAGCAGACCTCCAAGAGCCAGCTATGTGAAAGCAGAGGTGTGTTTGGACCCTTCCACTGCATCTTCTCAGGCACCAGGCTTCTGAACACAGATAGGGGTGAGGGAGAAGCCACCAGGAGCATGTGGGTGAGCACGATTCAGAAGCTCCAGAACCAGCAGACCTCCACCAGAGCCAACTATGTGAAAGCAGAGGTGTGTTTGGACCCTTCCACTGCATCTTCTCAGGCACCAGGCTTCTGAACACAGA
Organism: Semnornis frantzii; assembly: GCA_013399775.1. Taxonomy (NCBI): domain Eukaryota; kingdom Metazoa; phylum Chordata; class Aves; order Piciformes; family Ramphastidae; genus Semnornis; species Semnornis frantzii. Next base: position 7,059 of record VWYK01030343.1, on the reverse strand, counting down.
TAGGGGTGAGGGAGAAGCCACCAGGAGCATGTGGGTGAGCACGATTCAGAAGCTCCAGAACCAGCAGACCTCCACCAGAGCCAACTATGTGAAAGCAGAGGTGTGTTTGGACCCTTCCACTGCATCTTCTCAGGCACCAGGCTTCTGAACACAGATAGGGGTGAGGGAGAAGCCACCAGGAGCATGTGGGTGAGCAGCTGTGTCTGCACGGTGGCTGCAGAAATAGAACAGGAGGTGACAAAGCACGCAGGTGACACAACAGAGGGGGACACCACATCTTCCTTCTCAGGACCACTGTGCTGCCACCCAACAGGGACAGCCACCACAACCCCTCATCGGCACAGCGGAACTCCACAGCACAACCCCCCTGCAGCACACAGAAGCTGCTGGCCTGGGTGCTGCTGGTGGCAAGACAGGAGGACACATTCCCCCACGCTAGCACAGTGGTAGGACGAGTGCGGCTTGTGGCTGGAAGGAGAAAAAGAAACCTCTCCCAAGAGGATGAAAAAGCCACTTGGAATAGCTCTTCAAGGAGCAGCTTTAAAGGAGGAAGTGGCTCTTCCAAAGGACCCTGAGGTCCTTGGCATGGAGATGGCAGGAGGCTGGCCAGCAGGATCAGAGAGGTTCTGCTCCTCTACTCTGGCCTAATCAGGTCACATGTAAAGTACTGGGTCCAGTTCTGGGCTCCCCAGCTCAACAGAGACAGGGAACTGCTGGAAAGTCCAGGGGAGTCTACAAAGCTCCTGAGGGTCTTGGAGCATCTCTGTGAAGGGCAGAGGTTGTGAAAGGCTGAGAGCCCCGGGGTTGAGAGCCTGAAGAAGAGCAGTCACAGAGGGGATCTGATCAATGCTTATCAAGGGTTAAAGGGGCCACAGGGGGCAAGAGGATTTGGCCAGACTCTGCTCAGTGGTGCCCAGGGACAGGACATGGGGAAAGGGGCACAAACTGGACCCCAGGAAGTTGCAACTGAGCAGGAGGAGCAACTTGTTTGATGTGAGGGTGCTGGAGGGCTGGAGCAGGCTGCCCAGAGAGGTTGTGGAGTCTCCTTGCCTGGAGAGCTTCTAACCCCCACCTTGCCATTTGCTCCTGAGCAAGGTGCGGTGGGTGCCCCTGCTGGAGCAGCGGGGTTGGGGTGGGTGATCTCCAGAAGACCCTTCCAGCCCCACCATGCTGGGCTTCTGTGTCTGGTTGCGTGGGAACTCTGTGGACCCTCTCACCCAAGCACTGCAGCATCAATGTACCTGTTCCCACAGGATACAAGTGAACAAAGCCTCAGTGTATGGAAAAGGGAAAATGTTTCTGTCCTAGGTGGTGCAATTAATGCCATATAGCTAATTAGGCAGCATCCATACCGCTGGTGGAATGAACATCCAGGAAACACAGGGTAGCTGTTGATTGTGGTGGCCACCATGGGCAGCACCCTGCCCCTGCAGCTCATCCTCCTGCCAACCTGAGCCTGCAGCCAAACACCTGCTTGTTGAAGCTCTTCTCTCTCCAGAAAGCAAGGGAAGCAACCTGCCAGCTGGAACCTTGAGATGCTTTCACCCTCTGCAGCTGCCTTCAGATACCATCAGTGACCTGCCTGCACAGGGCCAGAGGGATGCCAAGGACAAAGCCCAGTCATGAGCAAGGGCAGGGCACCTGCTCCATCAGGAGGTATAGAATCCCAGAGAAATGGAATGGGTTGGGTGGGAAGGCATCTCCCAAGCTCCTCCAGTCCAACTCCTCAAAGCCAGCAGGGACATGCCCAACCACAGCAGGCTGTTCACAGCCACAAACAACCTGACCTGCAGTGGTGCCAGCCACAAGGCATCTCCCACCTCTCTGGGCACCCTGGGCCAGGCTCTCCCTACTCTCGAGGTCAAACCTTTCTCCCTTCTCTCCATGTTCAATCTCCCTCTTTGAGTCCAAACCATCCCCCTTTGGCCTGTCACAACAGATCCTGCTCAAAAGTCTGTCCTCAGCTTTCTGCTGGGCCCCTTTAGGCACTGCAAGGCCACCAGAAGGTGTCCCTGGAGCCTTCTCTTCTCCAGGCTGAACACCCCCAACTCTCTCAGCCTGGCCTCACAGCTGAGGGCTTCCAGCACTGCTGTGGCTTCCTCTGGCCCTGTTCCAACAGTTCCCTGTTTGTGCTGTGCTGAGGACTCCAGAGCTGGCCCCAGTGCTCCAGACTGATCATTACCTGTGTCCGTTCCAGCCACACCTCACACTGTCCAGGAGCACTTTGACCCATGTCTGCCCCATCTTTTGGTCACTGATTAAACTGTCAATCAGTGCTCCAGGTACAGCCATCCCCAGAACTGTTGACATGTGTGATGTCAACACAATATACAGAAAGTGGGATCAGGGACTGGGACAGTGGTTGAGTCTCCATGCCTGGAGATGTTCCAGAAAGGGGTGGCCATAGCACTTAGGGTCATAGTTTAGTGGCCATGGTGGGGTTGGGTTGCTGGCTGCACTGGATGATCTCAGAGGGTTTTTCCAACCCAAGCAACTCTGTGATCAGTCCCTATACTGGCTAACTTTCCCTGCACATCAGTCAAGCAGAAGCAGCTCACTGCAGCAAAGCACTTGGTCACATCCCCACCACATCCCTCCAAAGTGCCCAAGTCCCACCAACTGACTTCTAATGAAGGTTGTAAATCATCTGATGATGACACAGAGTTGACAGCATTTCCTGGCGCTCACCAGGCCCTGTCCTGGGAAGCACAGTTCCATTTTTAAGGCTTCCCAGTCAGTTGTGCTTTGTTTTTTGGTGAGGAAAGCAGCAAGACGCAGGTTTTTTGCACCACCGCCACCACCTCATTTCCCAGGCACACGAGCCCCGTCCATGACTAACGAGTTGTGGGTTAAGGTGGACGTGGCTTGCTGTGAAGTCCCTGCACTCTTCTCGACCCGTGCTGCCTGCCATGAAATTTTAATGCTGCTGCTGACATCTTTATGAAGGGCCTGGCCCAGCCCGCGCAGGGTGGCAGTGAGATTTACACCCGCAATTAGGGCGGCACGGGGGCCAGCCGGGCACCCCCCAGCCCGCACACACAGCCCCCCAGCTTGGCGGCAGCACGGGCTGCCGGTGCCACGCAGCCACCCTGCTGCAGCTGCCTGAGCATGCATCCATCTCCCTTTGCCACGGCACCACTGCCCAGCCCAGCTGCACAGAGGATGGGACCACAGCTAATGACTGGCAGGGATTTAGGATGCTGGAGTGGTTTGGCTTGGAAGAGCCCTCTGAGATCATCCAGTGCAGCCAGCAACCCGACCCCACCATGGCCACTAAACCGTGGCCCCAGTTGCCATGGCCACACCTTTCTGGAATACCTCCAGGCATGGGGACTCCACCACCTCCCTGGGCAGCCTCTTCCAGTCCCTGATCAGTCTGGCAGCACAGAAATTGTTCCTCATGGCAAATCTAACCCTCCCATGGCACCATTTCAGGCCAGTTCCTCTCTTTCTATCACCTGAGACTAGGCAGAAGAGATCAAGCCCCACCTGGCTGCAGCCTCCTCTCAGGGAGCTGCAAAGAGCAATGAGGTCTCCCCTCAGCCTCCTCTTCTCCACACTAAACACCCCCAGCTCTCTCAGATGCTCCTCCCCAGCCCTCTTCTCCATACTCTTCCCCAGGTCTGTTGCCCTTCTCTGCATCTGCTCCAGCCCCGTAATGTTCTTCTGGGAGTGAGTGGCACAAAACTGAACCCAGGATTCCAGGTGTGGCCTTACCCTTCCCTCTTCCTGCTCCCCACTGCAGAGTGAGCTGCCCCCACTACCAGATACCAGCACACAGAGAGCTCCATTTCATTCCTGCCCAGGAGAGGAGAGGGGCATGGAGTGGGAAAGGGACTCGGAGTGGGTGAGGGACTTGGAGAGGGCAAGGGGCGCGGAGTGCCCTCCCTCCACACAGGATGCCACTTGCCCCAACCCTTGTGTCCAGGCACTCCTGATCTCCACACCTGCAACACAACAGCTGTGATGGAAGGCACTATTTCATCCTTTCTGGCCTGGACCAGCTGCTGGATGAAGACTTCTGTCTCACAGAAATACCAATTTTGCAATAGGGTCTCATGCAAAGTAGGTGCTGAGAGGGCCAAGAAGGCTCAAGAGATTCAATTCTCCAAGATATGTCATCACAGAACAGTTTGGATTGGAAGAGACCTTTAAGATGACCAAGGCCAACCCTTAACCTGGCACTGCCAGGGCACCACCAAACTACGGCACTCAGCACCACAGCTATATGGTTTTGAAACACTTCCAGGGATGGGGACTGGCTCAAGGGGCAGAAATTGTTCCTCCTGGCCAACCTAAACCTGCCCTGGGGCAGTTTCAGGCCATTCCTCTTGTCCTATCCTTATTTCTTGGCAGAAGAGCCCAACCCCAGCCTGGCTGCATCCTCCTCTCAGGGAGCTATAGAGAGCAATGAGGTCTTCCCTCAACCCCCTCTTCACCACGCTAAACACCTCCAGGTCCCTCAGCTGTTCCCTCCCAGCTTTATTCCCCTTCTCTAGGCCTGCTCCCACCCCTCAACGTCCCTCTTGGAATGAACTAAACCCAGAAGTCAAGGCGCAGCCTCGCCAGTGAGGGGTAGAGGGAGATAATCCCATCCTGGATCTGCCAGCCACCCTGTTGCTGACAGTGGTAAGGATGCTGGTTCAGATGAAGAATTGCCACTCCATGGCTCATCCTGGCTGCAGTCTCAGCCTCGGTGATGATAATGTAATGTGCAGTTACCTGCAGGAATTACACAGCTGTTTAGCCACCAGCAGAAGTGGATCTAACATTCCACAATCACATCGCCTCAGCCTGGCACTCAGCAATGCTGGAAATGAAGCATTTTTGGAGGCCTGATATAAGGTACTCAGCTGCTGACACCGAGGAGGCTTCAGTTATACTCACAGGCAGGAAAGAACAGAGTGAAAGGGTCTGCATGGCTGAGGAAGCATCCTCCCACACCAGCATCCTGCTGTTATCCCCAGTCTGGGACACTTCAGAAGGGTCTGATCAACGTCAATAAATATCTAAGGGTGGTCGGTCAAGGTGAGCATGCCAGGATCTTCCCATTGATGCCCACTGATAGGGCAAGGAACAATGGGTACAAACTGGAACCCAGGAGGTCTGACCTCAGCAGAAAGAGAAACATCTTTGTTGTGAAGATGCTGGAGGCCTGGAGCAGGATGCAGAGAGAGGTTGTGGAGTCTCCTTCTCCAGAGACTTTTCAGATCCACCTGGATATGCTGTTGTGTGACCTTCCCTGGGTGACCCTGCTCTGGCAGGGGAGTTGGGCTGGGTGATCTGCAGAGTTCCCCTCCAACCCCTAACATTCTGTGATCCATCAGACCACACAGGGGCCAGCACTGGCTCAGCTGGGACCTGGCCAGCAGCTCCAGCCACACCAGGAAATGGTCAAGTCCTGCCCTTCTGCCCCTTGGACAAATGGAGAAGCCTCCCATCCTCATGTAAAGCCCCTGCATGGAGGATGACTGGCCCAAACCTCAGCATCTGCAGGATACAGCATCCCCATCCTGGGAACCATTCCAAGTCAGGATGTCTGGGGCTCTGAGCAACCTGCTTTAGCTGGGGATGCCCCAGCTGCCTGCAGGGAGGTTGGACTGGATGACCTCGGAGGGTCCCTTCCCAACCCAAAACATTCCATGTTTTGTGATTGCATCTGAGTCCTTCATGCCTACAAGAGAAGGTTTTTGCCTGGACCCCAGGCTTCAGCACCCCTGACCAGGGTGTTAGTAGATCATCAGGGTCTGTTTTTTCCCATCTGCTTCCTTCTGTCACCACAGGGAGCTTGTGCAAGTGCTGGGATACAGAGGAACAGCCCCAGCAGAGATGTCACTTCTCCTTTCTGACACCAAACACAATGCAAATGAAGGTCTGAGTGACAGAAGACAGATAATTTCCCACTTGATTTCCACAGCACAGCCTTAGTTTTACACCACCTCCACGATAGGCTCATCCTTTTAATGCAGAGGGAAAACTTGTCAGCCAACCTCAGGTCAGCCTGTGGGAGCGCAGCAGCTTGGCCCTGCAGCAGGACATGTGCTGGTGGGAAAGGGTTTTTCAGGAGAATCTGCTTCCAAATTGTGTCTGGAGCTGCTGAGCCTGACCAGATCCAGCTGGAGCAGCCAAAAAAATGATGCTGAGGAAGAGAATGTGGCAGGAAGGAATGGTGCATGGTGTGTCCCCTCCCATGAGGAGTGGACACCGTGTCTGCCGTGGCACGCAGCATGGGCTGGGTTGGAAGGTCATCTAGTCCAGAGATTCGGAGAATGGGTTGGGTTGGAAGGGACCTTGAAGATCATCCAGTGCCGATCCCCTGCCGTGGGCAGGGACACCTCCCATTATCCTGGGTTGCTCAAGACACTCCTAGAATGAGTTGGGTTGGAAGGGACCTTGAAGATCATCCAATTCCGAGCCCCCTCCCATGGGCAAACCCATGGCAAGGGGTTTGGAACTGGATGATCTTTTTTCCAGTAGCCCAGGGTGCTCGCGGCCTCATCCAGCCTGGCTTTGAACACCTCCAGGGAGGAGGCAACCACAGCCTCCTGTGGCAGCCTGTGCCAGTGCTTCCCCATCCTCACTGCCAAGAATTTCTTCGTCATCTTCAGTCTCAATCTGCCCGGTTCAAGCTTCGACCTTCCTTCAGTGATCAGGGAAATATTCCAGGAGATCAGGTTGCTCTGAGCATCCCCTAAGCAGACCCCACAGCTCCTCACACAACCCAGAGATGCACAGGGTACAGCTCCGTGGGACCAGGCTTCTCAGCAAAGACTGGCGTGTTGCTTACTGACTGAAGTAAATACACAAGGCTGAAGACCAAACTGGGCTGGGGCAGCTCCTTCATGTTGAAGGAGGCTGGTAGGAAGAAGAGCAGACAGGGCATCATCATCACTGTGCCTAGCACCTCTCACCAGCACAACCAGCAGCCCTTCTCCTACTGATGGGATCTCCTCCATCTGCTGCTAGATACCCAGTGGGACTTGAGTGTTGCTGTCACAAAATCACAGAATCACACAGGTGTGGTGATTGAAGAACACCTTTAAGGTGATTGAGTCCAAC
>VWYK01030342.1:10762-26231 GCA_013399775.1 Semnornis frantzii | reverse complement strand
TCACATATTCCTTATTGCATGGGGAGTAAAGTTAAAGTCTATGCTGAGTAAGTACATAATTTCCTAGGAAATAAGTTGTGCTTCAGTTTCACAATTTGTTGCATGTTTTCGCTGCGTCCACCAGTACCTAAGCTACTAATTCATTCCAATATCTCTGCTATACTAATTAGAGATCTAGGAGCAAGGCAGAAATTTTGCTAGCAAGGAAACTCACAGCAAGGAAACTTACAGCAAGAGACATCTGGGGTTGCTTTTCCTGCTACAAAGATGAATAGAACTTATCACTTTAAGGGATGTGACCTTCTCCAGATCCTTTCTGGGCCCCAGGTGGACCTCTTACCTGTGACGTAGAAGTCTATAAATCCATCTGTTCCCTGACAAAGACTTTGACTGCGGACCTAACAATCTTAACAACAGCATCTGCACAGGTTTTAGAGACATCGAACTGTCTGATCTGGGATGATCTAAAAGACTTTAGTTCTTCCTTGTGGCTTTATATGATCAGCAAGTGAGTAGCTCAGAAGCATGTGTGTTGTAGTCATCAAAAATTAAGCAATGTGAACGTCACCCATTACGTCCCACCTACATCATCTTCCAGTCTACTCACCACAACTTCAGGCACCTCAGCCTTTCTGACCTGTTGGCTGTTGCTGTGACAGAGTCCCTCAGTTTCCTTCCATTTTGTAGCTGTTCTTTGGTAGTTAACAGTCTTCCCCTTTGAGACAACTTAGTCATCAAAGTAACCTATGTTCATCTGGTCAGATAAGGCATCTTCTAATTAACAGATTCTCCTTTTTTTTTCTTCAAGGACTTTCATCTGAATCATAGCTTTGTCTCACCCTTGATCTCTTCTGCAATTCCTCTAGGTAGATTCCATTGTGAATTTGTTAGTTTTCTACTGCAAAAAGCAAAACTTCAATTCAAGACAACACTGACATTTTCCACTTTGTTATCCACAAGCCAGAAAAACTTCATACTCTTAGCAAATTTATTTTTTATTTCTGAATGTGTGATCTATGATATAATTAATTCAAAGCAAATTAAATTCCCAGTATACCATTGTACGTAACACATTTTGCCTTCTTTGTCACCTTTCCAATTATCTTTTTATACTTTGGTACTAAAGGATTTTATTTTTTTCACCTGCCTTTCTGGTTCACCTCATGCGTTTTCAACGACTTGGAGAAATTACTGACATTAAAATTATTAGGGAGTGTGTTCAGTATGTGTTATAAGTATTTCAATATTTTTAATACTTCTAAAATCAAAAAGCCAACATCACAAAGCTGTTAAATTTGCTTAATTTTGTTTTTGTTTTTTTTACAAACTATTACAAACAGTTGTTTTAAAATCTCTTTAGTCCAAGTAGTTTTTTCAGTCTACTTATCATCCGCTGTTTTTAATATTAGATCACTGTGTCTAATGTTATTTATCTCCATTACTGAAATATCTCTGGCAGCACCAAATAATAATTGTTGAGTAGGAAAATCTTTCTCATGACTTAGGATACAGAGATCCCTTTTTAATATCTCTGCTTAGGCGGTAAAAGCAGAAGAGCCTAATTTGTTTTCTCAGGCATCCTTTTGTTTGGAATTTTTCTTTATAGGTATTCCCACAAGCAGCAGTAGTGTTTCAGTGCATATAGGTCTTGTCATCATTTTTTCCTTTTTGCAAGCTTTACTTGGAGTGGTTTGTTGGACCTGGTGTTACTCAAAGCTGATATAGTGCTGCTGAGTTCCATTGCTTTCAGAGCTTCTGACACAAGCCCTGCTTCATCCTAGAAAATAGCTCCATGTTTTCTCACAAACAGGGCAATGCAAAAAACATTAGAAAACGTGTCTCTGAAGATAATACTTTTAGAGAAAGCAGTAATGGGAGAACAGAGGACCAACCTTACTCCCAGAAGAGCTCATGTTTTAGCTTGTGAGCATAGAAATTGCTCATTACCAATGAAAAATAACTTGGTATCAAGTATTCTTTTAAATCCTATATATTACTTCTATTTTGATAGCACTCGGGAGCCATATGCATGAACAGACACTTTCATGTCCTAAGCCATATACATATTAAAAAAAAAAAATTCTCTATCTTCATTCACAGATTTGTATGTCAGTGCAGAAGGAAGGTCAACAGATGGGTACAAACAAAAAGATACTACAAAACATTGAGGCTTACTTGCTTAACCCTGTATGTCTTAACAGAGGTCTAAGCACTTTTCATGTAAGCCACTTTTAGTGTATAAATATCACAGTAATGGGAGGATAAAGAGGTGAGATTATGACTTCTTACACCGAGCTCCTTCCAAGTATAGCGGGTAGAGCAGAAGAAAGCAAGGTATGATTTGACTTACAAAGGGCTTCAGTCAGTTTAAAACACATTGGTCAGCATAAGGCCTCTGACATTGGGTCAGCAGGGGTAGGATTTTTTTCTGCCTACCTCCCTAACACATAGACATACAATTTATTCTAGTCACTCAGGCTCCATCGGTAATGAGGGAAAAGAAGCAGGCAGCCTTTGGAGGAGGTGTATCTTCTCCTAAGTCAGCCATCTGCAATGGATGAATGGTATCACTTGTTCTGCAGGGGTGCCTGCCTCCTGCTTTCGATGCCCTTGACAGAGCTTAGATAACAACCTTACATATCTAACTGTTAAGCTAGGAAATTTGGCCTCTGGAAGGGATTTCTTTTGTCTTGGTTTAGCAAGTTACCAGCTAGACAGGTCAACTTGGTTTGCATGCTTTAGCTGTGAAAGTTATTTGAACATGGTTTGTACTAAGGCTTTTAGCATGCATCCTTGTGAAGGTGTACAAAAAGAAATCAAGATTTTCAGAGGCTTACCTGAAAAGTCTGCAAATTTCTATGACATATACTTGAACCTCAAATTCAAAGCATACTATGTAGATGTATTATACAGGTTAGAGCATGTTGTTCCTGTTTGAGTTATGACAACCATGAACCATTTATCGAATTCATGTACTAGGTTTGAAATATTTAATGGCAGGTAGTAAGAGTAGTTTAGAACAAAATATCTATCCAAACAAACCAGACAGTTTTCACATTTGACAATATCATACGTCTAGAGCTTTTGTAGTGGAGTGATGTAAGTATATCACTCTCCACAATGAAATATTCTATATATGGTGTAAGATACATGAATAGTGGCAGAGTTTGCAAAAGCATGTGCAAATCAGATGGTTCAGGATAAAAGCATATACAGTTTAGCAGAATTTTTTTTGTGGTCTTGGTTGGAAGACTAACTTTTTGAAGGATTCTCTTTAACTGATCTAACATTATTTAAGTACTGATGGGGTGAAAGATCCCACTCGCTCTGATTGATCTGCTGACATAAATAATAAAAACCAAATTTTGTATTGTTATTTGAGAGAAGACATATATGCTTAAGGACTTATGGAAAGAAGAAATTAAATGCTTTTATCAATGAAATGCTTTTATCATGCTGTTGAGCTGACCTACGTATTCCTCTGGGCTTGGTTCGCAATGGTGTAGCGATGCTGCTGCCTGCAGTTTGCACCTGGTTCTTAGCAGCCTAGTCCCTAGTCGCAGCATATAGCTGCTGGGAGGCAGCAGCTCTTTCCTCCAGCAGCAGTGGGTGAATGGGTAAACCACAAGCTTGCTCTGCAATTCCCTTCTTGTTGTGTTCCTGTTTCTTTCAGCACAGACAAAATGCACTTGGGAACCCAGACAGAACGTTTGAAGGAGAAGTGTTACTTGAGTTGTGTTCTTGTGCTGTGCTCGTGCCTCATTTAACTGGTGATGGTTAATTTAAGATAGCATATATGGAAAAGGGAGAAAGCCACTGAATTTTCATGCCAGGCAAGACAAAGACAGTCTTGTCTGAGGGTAGCAATTCCTCTGCATTTTTCAACTAAATAGGGCTTCCTATGCTGCAAAGTTAGATTTATGGTTGCCTCTGTAATCTTTGTTAAATAACACAGAATTTGGAGAAATTTACTGATGTTCCTGTGCTGCCTGAGGCTACTGTGAGGAAAGATAAAATGAATGTATGTGGGTTTCACGATATCTTCATCAAATCAACTCTGCAAATATTTTGCTTCTCAGAAGTAGAGCAACTCCAAGAGAACAACTGTTATGGGGAGAAGAATATTTTTTTTATCTGTGTTGATGCTTCAATTCCATTACAGTGGCTGTTGCTAATTGCTAAATAATACAAGTCACTTGTCAGAAGTTTCTATTAGCATGTTATTATCTCTGCAGAAAAAGGAAGATTAGTTTAGCACTTCAGTTACAGGACCTAGGCAGGATTTCTAACAGAAAAGCATCAACATGCAGAGCACACAGTTTTCTCCTAAGGCCAGATAAGTATGGGAATTTTCATTTTGACCGTTAATATGAAGTCTCATCAGAATATAGATACAGATTCTGCAGTGCTGAAATGTTAACTATGAAGTTGTCAAACTTGGGAATTACAGATATTTCTTTCATTTAAAATTAATTTCAAGTGAGGTTTGTCTTTGTTTCTTAAAACATGTTCACTCATGCAACAAAAGCTCTCCATTCTCTCATATTAACTGATTACTAGATGAAATTACTCTTTGAAATAAAAGTTGTTGGCAGAATTTAAGTGCAATACTTTTTTAGAAGCAGCTTGTAATTCGGCTGTTTTTGCCAATGTTTGGCAAGTGTAAAGTTTTCTATTTGTCCTGGTTTTACTGGGACAGAATCCCAGCCCAGCCATGGGCTGCAAGCCATTAGCAGTTGTGAGTGAGGTGTATCCCAGACCATGGGGATCACACTTTGTAGAAAGGAAGAAGTTTGCTGAGAAGAGGGAAGCCTTCGGCTAGAGCCTCTTGGCCTTGCTTTTGCCTTTTCTAGCTGTCCTTCCTTCTTCTGCTCTTGAGCCCTGCCTTCCTGGGTATTGTGACTACTGCACCTTTGCGGGTGAAGTATATGTGATTTTATATATGTGTATTTATATATTTCTTTACTGAAAAAGTGGTCAGGCATTGGAATAGGTTGCCTAGGAGGTGTTCAAGAAGCAAGTGGACATGACATTTTGGGACGTGGGTTAATGACCATGGTGTTCTGAAGTTGATGGTTGGACTCGATGAACTTAAAGGTACACAATTCCACGATTCCCTATATTTTGCATTGACACAGATACCAGTTTGAATGTTTAGTGAAATCTGTTTTTATGTCAACCTGTGGATCTTCTCTCCCTTTCCTGATTCCTCCTCTGTTGGGCAAGCATCACTGGTGGTAGAGTAACTGCTGTGGTTTAACCCCAGGTATGGGATAAATATAGACACTACTTTCTTTCCCTCCCATTTTGTAAACATGCAGTTACTATGCAAAAATATGACTGCAGCACTAGAAGGGCACAATCCTGCCACATTGAAGTAATAGTCAAAAAGGAAGTAGACTTCAAGAAAGGATTAAAGCACACAGTTATCTGTGTGACTAAAGCTATGGTTCACATCTTTAATTATGGTGTCTTCTGTCAATTTCTAACTTCTGTATTTTCTAACTTTTTTGTATTTTTTAGTGTATCCTGAATATTTTTTTTTATTTCATCTTTTATTTACCTGTTTACTTTCTGCTTCTAACTCAAACTTTCCAGCTCCCTTAACATCCATCTTCTCTACCTTGTCCTGGCTTTCAAACAAAATAAAATAAAGTTTAAAACAAACAAAAAACCAAACAAACAAAAGCCATTAGAGAGAGAAACCACAACACCATTATTGACACTAAATGTGTAAAATAATTTTAGTAATCTAATATTTCAGTGGAATCTTTTCTTTTTAGATGATAACCATACACCATGTAGGACACATGTCTTTGTTTTGGAGCAAAAACCATGGCAAGTAGAGAGTTGCTATTGTTAATGCTGGAGACTTCATAGTACCCAGGTTATAAAACTCATTTCCCAGAGACTGAAGGAGCTAGAGTTTCCTCCTGGTATGCTCTTCTGCAAAAGCAGATCACAGGCTGGACATCTGATAGGGAGATTACTGCAATGGCATGATAAACTGCTTCTATTTCCAAGTATGAATAAGACACAGCCCTCAGAATGGCAAATCCAGTCAGAAATCATGAGCTTCATACACAGGAGGTTTTATACTTTCACTGTCATTTTTGTCTGATCGTTATTCAAAATCCAAATACATACAGGCTTTTATTTTTAAATTATAGACTGCTTTTTAAAAGCAGCTTAGCAACCCATCTGGAATAGATATTTTAGATATTTCAGCAACTGTCATTCCTGTGTTCACTGAAAGATAGTCAGAAGAGCTTAGCACTGAAGATACGATCTCCTTTGTCACTGGCAGCCAGTTCTCTGCCCTTGCAGTGAAACAGGACACAGAAATCTCCTTCATAAACTTACTTAATTCAGTTCTAAAAGTGAAAACGTTTTGTTCCTGTTACTCTTTCTGAAAAGTTGTTCTAGATAGGTCTGGATATACAATTTTTTTTCTTCAGTAGCTTCATCATTAAAAGATAACTTGTGTCTAGTTCATTACCCCCAGTTCTTGTGCAAGCATTGTTCTCTATCATAAAGAGTTTGATTTGCTCTCAGCTTTAACATATTTAACAGTATATCTATAAGCAGACATGTATTTTCTTAGTCTGTATTTTGCCAGGCCAGACATGAAAAGCCTTTCACACCCTGTCTGATCCTAATGGTGCTATTATAAATCTTTTCCAAGTCAGAAGCCACTTTTCTTGAGCATTGGTGACAAATGCTATAAGCCATACCAAAGAGGAGGTGCCATGAGCACCTTCTCATTACCTGTGCAGTTGACACTGCCTAATACTGTGTTTTGTTGTTTTGTACTGATAGCTTGTTGTTATATCCCCTCACAGTAACCTCTATTCATTGTCTTCTAACTTACAGCGCATTTTCTTCTTACCTATCTCCAGAGATGGAAGCACTTCCAGCAAGGGTTCATAACAAAACTGCCATCTGAAGATACCTCTTCCTGTCTCTTTTTATTAGCTTCTGGGTAACAGACTTCTTAGGTAGTCGAAATGAGGTTGCGCAAGGTGATCAATACAGATGTAAGTATATGCAGCCTGGTCATTCCCCAAGATCCTTGTCCTTAGGGTCTTTGAGCTGCTGTTTTAAGTGGTGAAGATCTCCCTTGGTATTAATTTCTCCTCTTTGGTTTATTTCACCAACAAACTTGTTAGCACAAGATGTGCCAGTTTTCAATTCATGGAAACATTAAAAATGATCAGGCTGAGATCTAAACCACAGCAAAGTCTTCAAGAAGTCTGCTTACATACTCCTTTTCAGTACTTGCCTACTGTAGCCTCCTCTTAATCTAACTCTTTAACATCCTCCAATTTTCTTGTCCTGCAGTGACCCAGATCACATTTGTCTGTCTTTTTAAGTATGGGACTTACTTTTAGTACTCTCCAGACATCTGGGACGCTGCTTTGAAGATAATGGATGTGAGACACCAGGCTACCCGGGCAACACTATCAAGTGCCTGTAATTTTTGGGCAACAGTGTGTGGTGATGTTTATTTCAGAAAGGCTCCGTGTGCCACCATGCCAGCCATTCCAGTCATCCACAGAAGGAGTTATGATCTGCAATAAAAGACAAAAAAGTAATAATTCTCCAAGTGCCACAAAACAAATCAGGGGAAACAAACTACCAAACTACTTGGATTTTCCTTTTTGTTAAATGTGGTGAACATTCATTAAACAAGGTGAAAAACTGTTAGATACACTTTGCTACAGAATCTGCAAGTGGATATGACAGCTCTTCCAAAGTTTTGGAAGACAGTTATCTTTGGTTGAAATTCACTAGTATCTTGGGATTTTTCTTCCACTTCAGTTGAGGTAATTTCCATTCTCATTATCTGTCCTGCTTTTGCTCCCAGATTCAACATCATTATCTTTATTGATAAGTGAAGCAAGTGCTCATTTAGTTTTGAGAACCTTCCAGGATTATCTTTAATCTTGACCTTCTCAACAAATTTCTTTTTTCCTTGTTTTATTTTAATTACAATGATGGAGAAATGTTTGCCACTAATTCAAATAACCTCTGAAAGCTCTGGCAGATCTTGACTTCTTGTCCTCTTGAACTCCTGAAATATGTCTGTTTTCTCTAGCATTTTAGTGGGAGGTGAATGTTAACCTCTTCTGAAAATCTAGCTCCAGGAGTGAGTTCCAAGCTCATAAAAATTCTAGCCTGAATCCTTAAGTATTTTCAAAAGCTTGGAAGAAATGAAGAAGGTTAATTACCTCTGACTTTCATGTTAGTGATTTAGATATTTTAAAAATATTTATTCAGGATGTAAAGAGTGCCACTTATGTAATGCGAAGCTTTTGTAGTTGGTTCCTTTTGTATACAATGAAGAACTACTCATTTACACTTCCTCTATTTTCAAGTGTAAAATGGCTAAAAGTTTTCAGAAACAGCTTTCTTTATGTACTTATCGATATACTTCTACTGCACATGTTCCTGATTTACCATTTCACACTTTTGTTTCAAATTAGTAAAAAAAAAATNGGATCATCTAGTTCCAACCCCCTGCCATGGGCAGGGACACCTCCTACTGGTACAGGTTACTCAAGGCCTCGTCCAACCTGGCCCTGAACACCCCCAGGGAGGGAGCAGCCACAACGCCCCTGGGAAACCTGTTCCAGTGTCTCACCACCCTCACTGTAAAGAACTTCCTCCTAACATCCAGTTTAAATCTTCCCCTCTGCCAGTTTAAACCCATTACTCCTCATCCTGTCATTACAAGACCTTGTAAATAGTCCCTCCCCAGCCTTCCTTTAGGCTGCCTTCAGATACTGGAAGGCTAAGGTCTCCTGGAAGCTTTCTCTTCTCCAGGCTGAAGAGCCCCAACTCTCATAGCCTGTCCTCATAGCAGAGCTGCTCCAGCCCTTCGTGGCCCTCCTCTGTACTCGTTCCAACACTTTCATGTCCTTCCTGTACTGGGGGCTCCAGAACTGTACACAGTACTCCAGATGGAGTCTGATGAGAGCAGAGTAAAGGGGCAGAATCACCTCCCTTGCCCTGCTGTGAAGTGATAGAAGGAAAGAAGGCAGACCAGCGGAGAGGTGGTAGGGTCCACGTATCTGCTTATCTAGGGATCATATGAAAGAAATGTGACTGTAGGAATTAACTGTGAAATATATTTTCTTACCAGCCTCCTCTCCCCACCTGTGGAGCCTGGCAGCCCTCATCTCTAGCTGGCTGTATGCGAGAAATTGGAAAGCATTTTAGCAAAAACATTACTTTCTTAATCAGTTTAATTTTTTCCTTTAATCTCTATTCATTGTTAGCACTAGTATGTGTCTTGACTTTAGTGTCTCTCAGACTTTTAAGATTTACAGTTATGTCAGATCTGGTATTGTCACACTGAGTTAAAGTGTTGCTATTTTCGGATTTCGGGCAGGTACTTCCAGTGACCTTCCTCCAACTCGGGAGTCTGTCACTTCATCTCCATCTCCATCTCCATCTCCATCTCCATCTCCATCTCCATCTCCATCTCCATCTCCATCTCCATCTCCATCTCTGTCAGAGCTTTGGGTTGGAAGAACAGTGAAAGCTTGAAGGGAAACCCTGAATGTCCTCTTTTCCTATGTCTCAGAACTTGTACAGCAGTTCCAGTGCATGGTAACTCTTGTAGAAAACTCAGGAGGAAGGTCCCCTCCCAGGTGCATTACAAGCACTGCAACCACAAATGCACATAGATGCAGGAACCAAACACTGGCCCTTTGGATAGCTTCAAGCAGCATGCTTTGTGACATCATTCAGTCCAAGAGAATAGACTATATCTAGCCAGATGATATCCCTGAGGGACAGGTTATGTGGGATTAGGAGGCTCAGCACCACCTCTTTTGCTCAGTTGACCTACTCTAATGTTAAATGAGATGTTTGCATAGGTATACCCTGAGTCTCTCAGCTACATTCTTCTCTTCTTAGAATGATATATATATATAAAAAATGTCTTTTATACTGAGTGAAAGCACGGGGACTATCAGCAAAATTGAAATTATGTCTTTTTCCTGCTTCCTAAAAATGCTGTAATGTTGTTATCCATGAAAAGTCAATGGTTACAGAATATGATTTTTCAGTGAGACTCTGTTATTCATTCCATTTTTCAGCAGGACTGATTGATAGTGAGTGGGTGGCAATCAAGTGACCTGCCAAGGTCACACACTGAGTTGTTGCTTTCCCTAAAACTGCAGTTTAGCTTCTTACTGACTGGCAGTCATGCTTAAAACAAACAGCTTCCACCTATTAGGAATTAATGGAAATGGTTGTATGACTACCAGCCACTAAAGAAATATGGAACAGCATTTAATTGTTCCTCACATTAATGGATTTTTTTTCAGGTGAATACTAAACAAAGGCAGAAACATTTTTGTCAGCTGGATTTCTGAGTAGCATTCTATTCCTCCATAATCACTGTCATGTTATTCTGTTGGCCAGATGCACTTTTAGAGTGTATTCTAAAATGCTTTTTTTAAACCTTAATAAGTATTTAGGATTAAAAACATATCCCCATGCTCTTCTTATTCCTGACCTGCATTGAAAAGATGAAGGTTTCAATTGCCCAGTGTAAATTATAATGTGTAGAGAGTGACTTTGTTTTATCTGTGCTCCTTGTGAGGGAATTATTTCTTGTATTCTTACTGATGCTTCATCTTCTGCTGCCCAGGTATGCTGATTTGCTCCATATGAAGTCTAAATGTGAAGAAAATTATACTTCTGCCATTCAGACCAGAATAACTTAAGTGTTGTTGTCTTTAGTCAGAATTATGGGCAATATTTTATGCTACTTGATTTTTTCTTCTGCTCAGTCATTGACTAAATGGATGAGAAAAGAGTGGTGAAGCCTTTAAGCATGGTCAGAGAAAATAATTATGAAATGCTTAATTATGTCACTCAGTGGCAGTGAAAGCATCCTTAGAAGGTGAGTATTGGCCTAAGGTCCCAAGTTCAGGCATCACATAGAGAAAGTTAAATGATACATTTCAAAAGTAGAAGAATAACATGAAAATAAAAAGAACTTGACATAAGTTATAATTATTAAATGGTTTAGGTAAGGATAAACCCCAAACCCCAAAACCCCAAACAAAGTGACCCCAAAAATTCCCAAACCAAACCAAATTCCAAACAACAAAGCAAACAAACAAACCAATCCAAACCAAACCCCCATGCATACAAAAAGAAGTGGTGCCAAATGGCTTTACAACCATGAGAAAGCAGAAAGATACCCACCAACTTAGAAAATCTCTTCAGTGCACAGCAGTGCTGATCCTACAGAGGCAGGGGTCTTTTCTATCCCCCTATTTTTTCTGCCTATAGAGAACATGTAAAAGAAGCCATTAAAAAAGATTGTAAGCAGAAACAGGCACAGGAAGCCTGCTACTCCTTACTCTAGACCTTTTAAAGCTGTTTAAGCTCACATTTTGCATTGCAAGGGAAGTAGCATATCTCACAGGTAGCGTCCAAGAGTCTCCCAAACCTATAAAACCTTCAGCCTTACCCAGAGACATAACCTTCAGCCAGATTCAAGTAGCATTGCCACAGCCCATCCTCACCTCAGGTGAGTGGGTCACTGAGCTGTGTCCCTCCTGTGTGATCTCATCTCTGAGGCTGCTCTGCTCTTTCTGAGATTCCCGTGGACCTGCCAATCAGGTGGTGAAAATACCAGTCATTTCCAAGAAACCAGCCTGTCACCCAGTGAAAAAAAACAGCTTCTTCAAAAATAAAACAGGTTTTTAAAATCCTGCTTTACTTAATGCACTTGTCCATTTAAATGGCACTGATGAGACCATAGGAATTACTCTTTGGAAGGAAAGGCTTTCTCCTTGTTAAAAAAACCCCAAAACAACAAAACCAAACAACAAACCTTAGTTCAAGCACAGAATAAAGAAAGTAGCACTTTAACCCTTTAAATATGCACATAATTTTTTTCCTAAGTGATCTAAAAAGATTATTTTAAGTTATTTTTTTACTTTTTCCTTAGTAAATGAAATGCAATACTTTCAAATGCAGACATGGAAGTAAACAATGCATCTTTGAGTGAAATGACCAAAATACAAAGTGAGGGCCTTAAATCCAGGCAATGATCTTTAATGTTGACTGTAAGATGTCTATTTGCCTGGCATTCGAATCATTGTACTGTGCAGTCATGTCGTGGTGGCTTGACCCTGGCTGGATGCCAGGTGCCTACAAAAGCTTCTCTGTCACTCCCCTCCCCAACTGAACAGGGGACTGAAAACATAATGAAAGGCTCGTGGATGGAGATAAAGATAGGGAGAACACTCTGCAATTACTGGCACAGGCAAATCAGACTTGACTTGGGGAAAAAATTAACTTATTACCAATCAAATCAAAGTAGGGTAATGAGAAAAAAAGCCCCTTCCCACAACTCCTCCATTCTTCACACCCGATTTTCTCTACCCCCTTCCTCCCCAGCAGCACAGGGGCATGGTGAACCTGTGTTGCAGTGAGTTCATCACACATCGTTTTTGCTGCTCCTTCCTCTCCAGGGGAGGGGACTCTTCATATCCTCTTCCTGTTCCAGTGTGGTGTCTCACCCACGGGAGGCAGCCCTCCATGAAATTCTGCAACATGAGTCTTTCCCACAGGCTGTAGTTCTCATGAACTGCTCCGTTGTGGGTCACCAATCCTGCCAGCAAGCCTGCTCCAGTGCCAGTTTCAATCTCCTCGGGTACACAGGTTCTGCCAGGAGCCGGCTCCAGCGCAGACTTCCCATGGCGTCACAGCCTTCCTTTGGATGCCTCAACTTGCTCTGGGGTGGAGTCCTTCAGTGGTCTGCAGGTGAGTATCTACTTCACAATTATCTCTGTGGACTTTAGGGGGACAGTATGCCTTATGATGGGCTTCAAAGTAATCTGTGCTCTGGTGCCTGGAACAGGTCCTCACCCTCCTTCTTCACTGGCTTTGGTGTCTGCAGAGTTGTTTCTCTCACGTACCTCACTCTTCTTCTCTGGCTGCTGCTGTGCAGCAGTTTTTGTTCCTTTTAAAATATGTTATCACAGAGGAGCTACTACCAATGCTGATGGGCTCAGCTTTGGCTTGGGGCTGGCTGGCACTATTGAGCATGGGGGAAGCTTCTCATGGACCACCCCTGTAGCCACATGGCTACCAAAACCTTGCCACAGAAACCCAATGCACATATAAAAAACATTCACAAAATGACAGGTTTTACCTGATTGGGTTTGAGCATCTGCCTGATAAGCAAATCCTTCCTAAGCTCAAGCATCTCTTTTCTCAGCATTCTGCCTTTATAAATCCAAATCACCAGGAAATATATCCTCTGAACAAGCATTTTAGGAAACCCCTCTGTCACATAGTATATGATGACTATCACCTCTTTTGCTGTAGAACAAGAACTAAATATTTCCTCATCGCTCCAAGCAATCTCTAATAATTCCTGCAATTAAAAAAATATACTACATTGTGTTGAAGAAACAGATTGTTTAATGTTTGATCTTATGTTGACACAGCTGACAATCACTCTTGAAGTTGGCTATGCATGTTCTTAGGGAGAATTCTTAGAACTTTGGCAATTTGAGACATACTTGTGATATTGTTACTTCAGAAATTCTGCTACAGACCAGTCAAAAGTAAGAATAATAAGGTAATCCAAGATGTGCAGACAAACCTACATAAATTTCAGACTAGCCTTATCTAAGGGATCATTCAGACACCCTAATGTAGTCTTCCTAAACAGATATGAATCTCTGCTGTTTTACCAGCTTCTAGCCAGTAATCCGGGAGATGCTTCTCAAAATGTGAGGTGGTTTCAGCTCATTCGCCTTGTCGCTGCATTGACATCTGTCTTGTGTGAACAAAGAGCAGATTCGGATGCTTCAGAGAAAAAGAAAAGAGAGGAGGCCAAGAATTTTAGATGGGTCTGGGAATGTTTTGCTACTCATCTCTAGTACAACCAATTAAAATACCCAGGCTACCTAGTGCACTTTGTGCTTTGCTGCAACGAGGTAACTAAACCTAGAACAGGATGTTCTACAGTGTTTTCTGCAGCCTTTGTTTCCTCACATGTAAACAGATAAACTAAAAAGTGATCCTATCAAGGAAGTACATATAGTTTATTCATTAATCTAGATAATGAATAGAAATAAGACAATGCTGAGAGATATTAATGAGAATTTCACTCTCTAAAAATATTTCAATAAAGTAGCATCATGTATGTGAGTGCAGTAGCCCCCATAAAGACCCAAGCAGATCAAAACTGGCAAAAAGAAGAAGAAAGTTTGTTCAGAGTTGCTTTTTCTTTTTCTGTTTTTTTTTGGGTTTTTTTTTTTCCTCCCATTAGAGAACTCTGATACAGCACTTGTGTAATGGTTAAAAGAATAGTAGCATTATACATCTATAACCAATTAGATCATTTACTAAACACCTCGTTATTAAGTACAGCCTAATGGGATGCTTGTAAGTACACCTGAAAGTGGATTATTGTTAATGCAGTAGATAATGTTCAAAAAAGGTTTAAACAAATCAATTTGCTTGAAAAAAAGATATTTTCAGATTCTGAAATCTTTCCAGAGCTTGCTTTGTTCAAAAACAATAGCTGGCAGGCTGCCTGGGAAAGTGAATGTGATAAAGAGAAAACGATTATACCTAGCAGTTCTTTTGCAGGAAACTGTAACTCCTGCGTTTCATTTTTCTGCTCTGTTTGATAATGTAATAATTCTCATGAAAGGAATGCACAGGAATATAATGAAAAATTATATGATTGTGCAGCGAAAGATAAAGCTATTTGAAACTCCATGTTTCAAAGTGCTTTAACTGTGTGACTGTTCACTGAAGTCAACAAAACTCATTTACCTTTGAATATTCACACTACCTTGAAAACTGAATTTGGTGCTGTTGAGTCTCTGTCTAGCTGGGCATATCTCTAGGTGACTCATTTCAGGCTCTGTGTGTGCATGAGGCAAGTCCAACAGAATTGCATCGAAATTTTGCTCCTAATCTCATATACTTAGAGAGGGGGTGGTGATACTCTGTGTTAACCCTTTGACACCTCTTTCCTGCTGCATAATAAATTTCTACTGCATCTGATCCTCTTTGTAAAAGATATGAAATAAAAATATACACAAAATGTTTCCAAATAATAAGAAGTATGATCTGCAGCTAATACCGGGATATTGTTATTAATGCTGTTGTTATCAGTCAAATTACTACAGGCAAACTACAGGCTTACTTGTAAACATTCCTGGGAAATAATTCCTTCAAGACTCAATCCAGTTCATCAATAGATGGGGTGTTTTTTTAATTGTAGCCAGCTTTTTGAGGAAACTCTTAACATCTCCCATTAGATGAGTACATGGAGACTTAGATCTACCTCATTTATTGAAAGAAACACTGAGCAATTTTTTTCTTACGTGGTATCAACAAGTGACATTCAAATCTGGAAAATACACGTCAAGTGACAGAACAGCCCTGCTTCTTTTTTTTTTTTTTTTTTTTT
>VWYK01030340.1:0-12642 GCA_013399775.1 Semnornis frantzii | reverse complement strand
GGGCTGGAACTGGATGATCTTTCCAGTCANNAGCAAGCTGTGCTGGTGGGAGGTGTCCCTGCCCATGGCAGGGGGCTGGAACTGGATGATCTTTCCAGTCATTTCCAAGCCAGCCCATTCTATGAACCTGGTGCCAGAGCTGCAGGACTGGCCTCACTCTGGCTCAGCAGTGTCTCACTAACCCAGAGCAGCTGGGTACAGTTTGTTGCCACCAGCTGCCTCGTGCAGGTTTGGTTTGCAGATGTTCTTGATCCACACTTTCATTGTTGCATTTCAATGAGGCCTAAGTTCCTTTGCTGTGGTGTTTGGCAGGTCAAGAGACACTGCCAGCAGACAGCCCTCTGGAGCAGCTGCTGAGTCTCTGTTAGCAGCTGGGAACTGTGTGAGAGGCCTCAGCAGCAGCAGCTGTTAACCCCCTCTGCAGATCTGAGCTGCCAAAGGCTTTGGGGGAGCCTTAACTTCATCTTCTCAGGGCTTTCACTGCATTCTCCTCT
The DNA here is from genome assembly GCA_013399775.1 of Semnornis frantzii. Taxonomy (NCBI): domain Eukaryota; kingdom Metazoa; phylum Chordata; class Aves; order Piciformes; family Ramphastidae; genus Semnornis; species Semnornis frantzii. The sequence continues at coordinate 12,148 of VWYK01030340.1, read as the reverse complement.
CCAGCTGTGTCAGAGGCTCACAGAGTATGGGGTTCATCTTCACCACGTGCTGCCTGAGAAGAGGTCCCAGACAGGAATCCTGCTGGGAGTGTGCTCCAAGGGAGTGGTGATCTTTGAGGTTCACAATGGTGCCCGCACCCCTGTCCTGCGCTTCCCCTGGAGGGAGACAAAGAAAATCTCCTTCAGTGTAAGTTGGACTCTTTTCCTCCTGCTCTGTGTCCCTGTCTGTCTGCAGACACTGGGTTTGGGGGAGGCTTTTGGCAAGTGAAGCTGCTGTTTCACAGCACAATCTGCCTGCACTTGCCGTGGCTGAGCTGCTGGTTTGCTGCTTTAAAGAGTCTGTTTCCTCCTTAGCTTGCAGTCTGTGCTGCTGAGGTTGCAGCCTCAGAGAGACTTCAGAGCTGTCTTTGTGAAGCATGGCCTCAGAGGAGAGCCATGAGGATGGTCAGAGGGCTGGAGCACCTCTCCTGTGAGGACAGACTGAGAGAGTTGGGGCTGTTCAGCCTGGGGAAGAGAAGGCTGCAGGCAGACCTTAGAGCAGCCTTCCAGTACCTGAAGGGGCTCCAGGAGAGCTGGGGAGGGACTTCTGACAAGGGCTGGGAGTGCCAAGATAAGGGACAATGGCTTTGAGCTAGAAGATGAGACATGAGGAAGCAATTCTTGGCCATGAGGGTGGTGAGGCACTGGCACAAGTTGCCCAAAAACGTTGTGGAGACTTCAAGCCTGCAGGTGTTGCAAGCCAGGCTGGATGGGGCCTTGAGCAAGCTGGGCTGCTGGGAGGTGTCCCTGCCCATGGCAGGCTAAAAGCTCATCCTGCAGAACGTAGTGGTGCTGGTTGTCATTAGTCAGCACTAGCAGTGACAGAGGCTGATGATAAAGCCCCATCCTAGCTAGTCCAGAACCAGCTTTAAAGTGCTGCTTGATACAGCTCCACTTAACCTTCAATCCTTATTTGAAGAGGAATCTCTGTCCTTAGTGCATTTTGCCTGAGGAGAGCTGGAATGCTGTAGCTGTGCACAAGCAGATCCAAAAATCCTTGTGGGTTCACAGAGATCATTGTCTTCATTTTTATTTTCTGCAGAAGAAGAAAATAACTCTGCAGAACACATCAGATGGCATCAAGCATGCATTTCAGACTGACAACAGCAAGACTTGCCAGTACCTTCTGCATCTCTGCTCTTCCCAGCATAAATTCCAGCTACAAATGAGAACCAGGCAGAGCAACCAGGACACTCAAGACATTGGTAAGGCCTGGGATGCTGTGCTGGGTTCTGACAGCTGTCTGGGAGTGGGTTTGTGCAGAGAGGCACTGAGCTTCAGTTCTGCTGAGTGCTGCCTAGGGCTGGTAATACATTTGGAGGGTTTGTACCATGAAGAGTGAATTGGGGCAATCCCAAGCACAAATCCAGGCTGGGCAAGGAGTGGCTTGAGAGCAGTCTGCAGGAGAAGGATTTGGAAGGTGCCAGTGAGTGCCAAATTGCCCAGCAGCCAGCACTGGTCACTGGCAGCCCAGAGCCAGCTGTGTGCTGGCTGCATCCAGAGCAGGGAGAGCAGCAGCACAGGGAGGGGATTCTGCCCCTCTGCTCTGCTGAGACCTCACCTGCAGCACTGCCTCCAGTTTTGGTGCCCCCAGCACAAGGAGGACATGGGAGGGGATCCAGAGGAGGCCACAAATCTGATCAGAGGGCTGGAGAACCTCTGCTGTGGGGACAGGCTGAGAGAGTTGGGGCTGTTAAGACTGGTGGAGAGAAGGCTGCAGGCAGGCCTTAGAGCAACCTTCTAGTACCTGAAGGGGCTCTAGAAGAGCTGGGAAGGGACTTTTTGACAAAGGCAGGGAGTGACAGAAGGAAGGACAATGGCTTTGAGCTGGGGGAGGGGAGACTGAGAGTGGAAATGAGGAAAAAATTCTTGTCAGTGAGGGTCGTCAGACACTGGCACAAGCTGCCCAGGGAGGCTGTGGCTGCCCCCTCCCTGGAGGTGTTGAAGGCCAGGCTGGGTGAAGCCTGGAGCAAGCTGTGCTGGCGGAAGGTGTCCCCGTTCATGGCAAGAGGTTGGAACTGTCTGGTCTTTAAAGTTCCTTCCAACCCAAACCATTCTGTGCATTCTGTGAGTAAGAGAATCTCTGAGCTCAGCTTGGTTGGGTTTTGGTTAAATGAGGGAGGGGAAAAAAGGAGTTGACAGACCAGACCAAGCTGGCACACAGCAGCTCCTCTGAGGAGGTCCTGCACAGGACTTTCCCATTTGATTAATGGGTTTTAGCTTTTTTTTTTATTTTCCCAGGAAGAACTTGGAGATATTTCAAGAACAGGATTTTTACCTTTTGCTTGGTGTGACCTGTGTCAGTTTGCTCATGTGGAAGTGCAGATGAAGTGGTGTGATGGTGGGAGGGGAAATGCAGCAGGGAGCATTTAATGAGGCCACAGCTCGAAGCTGAGGCTGTAGCTGTCTGTGTTCCACTTCACCTTTGGTGGGACTAGGGAGGATCAACACTGATGCTAATCCACTTGCTGCAACTCGATTTGGGTGCACAATAGAACACAGAAAGGTCTTCTCTTTACGTAGAAAATATGAAATGGCAGATGCAGTCCCTGGAAGCCCTCTGTGCTGGTTTCCTCACTCTTTGGAGCAGAGCTCCCTTGCTGGCTGGCCTCCAGCACAACGTGGCAGTGCTATTTTGGTCCCTCTGCCTGCTCATTCCCTCTTTGTTCCCTGTTTTTGTCTGTCTGCATTCCAGTAGCTGCTAATCCACACTTCCACCGGGCATAGCTGGGCCGGAGTTTGACCCCACTGCTGTGGAGATTATGATCTCTAATTTTAAAAAGAAAGGGGAGGGGGCAGGAGGAAAGGCATGTGGCAGCTATGCAGCCTTTTCTCTCCTCTGCTGGCCTCAACCAGCTTAGTGCAAAGAAATAGGACCCAAGTGACTTAAAGCATTCTCTAACTGAGTGCTTGCTTCTCCTGAATCACAGGCAAGCAGCTAATGAAAAGCTTTCTTGGCTGGGCAGCAGTGGCAGCTCTTAGAGCTGCAGTGTGTCTTGTGCTCTGGCAGGCTGCAACAGAAGAGTTTGCTTTGCTGCAGTGAAAGGCTCTTGGAATGTAAAGGTCTCAAATGTCCTCAAGTCATTCACAAGCAGAAGCAAATGAAACAGCATCACAGAATCCTAGGATGGGTTGGGTTGGAAGGGGTCTTTAAAGGTCAAGGAATCACAAAATGGGCAGGGTTGGAAGGGACCTCCAAAGCTCAACCAGTCCAACCCCTGCACTCAGCAGGGACATCCTCCACTAGCTGGGGACTATCCCCACAGCCCTGTCCACCCTCACCTTGAATATCTCCAGGGATGGAGCCTTAGCCACCTCCCTGGGCAACCTGTGGCAGGGTTCCAGCAGCCTCCTGGTGCAGAACTTGTTCCTCACATCCAATCTCAATCTGCTCTGCTCTCATTTCAAAGCATTGTCCCTCATCCTGTCCCTGCAGGCCTTTGGAAACAGTCCCTCTGCAGCCTTCTTGTAGCCCCTTCAGGTCCTGGCAGGCTGCTCTGAGGTCTCCCTGGAGCCTTCTCTCCTCCAGGCTGAACACCCCCAGCTCCCTCAGCTTGTTGCTGTGATCCAACCCCAGACACTTATGGTTCATTTCATTACATTTACTTGTTGAAAGGGAAATGAATTCAAACAGAAGGTTTGGTTTTGACACAGCTTGACTGGTCTGAGGTGAGCAACTGTGTTTGTTTCTCTTCCTGCATGCATCAGTAGAGTTCCTCAAATAACACTTGTCAAAAGATAAAATACTGGGATGCAGGTAAGAGAAAATGCTGCAGCAACCAGCAGAAATAAACATGGAGCCCTAGAATGGCTCAGCTTGGAAGAGACCTCAGAGATATCTGAGGTCCCTGCCCCCTGCCATGAGCAGGGACACCTCTCAACTAGGTTCAGCTGCTCAAGACCTCATCCAATCCAGCCTTGAACACCTCCAGGGAGGAGGCAGCCACAACTTCCATGGGCAACCTGTGCCAGAGTCTCCCCATCCTCACTCTCAAGATTTTCTTCCTCCAGTCTAAATCTACCCTGGAGCAGACTTCCCAGAGCTTGTGGAGACTGCATCTGTGGAGACATTCAACACCCTCCTGGATGTGTTCCTGTGTGACCTTCTGTAGGTGGCCCTGACTTGGCAGGGAGCTTGGACTGTCTGAATTATCTCCAGAGGTCCCTTCTAACCCCTACCATTCTGTCATCCTGTGATGTAGTCTCCTTGGTGGCTGTGGGTAGGGCTCTGGTGGTTGTGTACCAATTTACCTTTGGAAAGGACAGCAAAATACCCTTCCCTAGTCAGTGCTCTCCATCTGTATGCCTGGCACAGAGGAAGCCTGAGTTGCTGTTGCACTGTCTACTGGGGCTGTTGGACTCTCTATTGGTCTGATTTAAGCTTCCCAGAGACTCAAAACCTAACAGAACAATACAGTAATAAGATGCCTTCCCCTCTCCCCCTCTTTGGAAAGAAAGGAATTAGATGTAGAGAGTGAAAAGGGGTAAAACACCCAAAGAATAGTCTTGATTCCATTTGGAAGTTAAAGATTGTAACAATAAATAAAAGGTATTTAGGGTAGGGGAGTTATAGAAAGGTATAGGGAAAGGAAACAAGACACAAAAATGTATACACAACCAGATTGATGGCAATGGATGGAGGTAGGTTCAGGAAGGGGTGGTCCCACCATGTGGCAGGATGGCCAGGTGGCAAAACAGGAGCAGCAGGAACAAAGGTGGTGCTGGCAGGCAGGCAGGGAGGGCAAAAAGACACAGGGAGTTCCTCTGATCTTATAGGGGGTCTAGGCAGGAAGTGGGAGTGGGCTAACCACTACACCTGGGGTCAGGTTCAGACCACCCCCAGGAGGGTTAACCCTTTACAGACTGGCAGTGCTGACCTTGGCTTTGCTCCTGCACTCTGCAGTGGTGAGTGCTTGGGGTTTTGGTAAAGCTAAAGGCTGATGTGTACCCCAGAGCAGCATTTTCCTCTTGAGTTGCAGTGCAGCTTGCTAAAGCAGCTCATTGCCCAGCTGGGTGTGGAGCTGAAAACACCAGGAGGGAAGCCTAAAGCAGCAATCTGTGCCCTGCTGAGCATTGCTTTCCCCCAGATTTGCCTCTGAGCTGGCTCTGAGACACCTGTGAAGCTCAGGAGGCTTGAGCTGCCTTAACCAGCAAAGGTTGCCACAGCTTATCAAGCTTCTGTGCCAAAGCCACAGGAGCTCCACTGCTAGGCTCAGGAGGCAGTCAGGCTGCTGGAGGGAAGCCCTGCTCAGCTTCTCTCTGAATTAAGAGAGGGTGTTAGCTTCCACTTACTTTCAACTAAGAACATCCACCCAGACAGTTCCCACGACCCAGCTGACAGCAGTTTGATTACAACCCAAACCCTGCTTCTCTCAGCTGCTTAAGCAGGACCAGGACTGCCCTGAGTCCTAGTTCATGAGTCAAAGTGCCTGGCAAGCCCCAGGCAGTGCTTTCTGCTGTCTGCTCAAGCTTTGAGGGTGTTTGCAGAGGACACCAAGCTGAGTGGTGCTGTTGATAAGCCTGAAGGATGGGATGGGTGCCAGACAGAGGGGCCTGGGCAGGCTGCAGAGGAGCATCTTGTGAGGCTCAGTAAGGCAAAGATGTGAAGTCCTGCACCTAGGGTGGAGCAGCCCTCACTGCCAGTCCAGGCTGGGGGTGGTGAGATTGAGAGCAGCCCTGCAGAGAAGGGCTTGGGACTTGCTGGACAGGAGCCAGCAATGGGCACCGGCAGCCCAAAAGGCAAATGGCAGCCTGGGCTGTGGCTAGAGACGGAGGGAGGGGATCCTGAGCACACAGCATGGTGATGGTTTAGCTGTGCCTGCTGGGGGAGACACCAAGCTTGCAGCGAGCTGGTTGTTTAAAGTGCCTACCGTGCATAGGGAGGTCCCAGGACTCTGCCGCAGAGCTCTGATTTGTTGTTGTTTTTGTTTTTCCCAACTAAACCTACACAGAAAGAGCTTCCTTCAGGAGCCTGAACCTCCACGCAGAGTCTGTGAAAGGCTTCAGCATGGGCAGGGCAATCAGCACCGGCAGCCTGGCCAGCAGCACCCTGAACCGCCTCGCCGTGCGCCCCCTCTCTGTCCAGGCAGAGATCCTCAAGAGGCTCTCCTGCTCCGAGCTCTCCCTCTTCCAGCCGCTGCAGGGCTCGGCCAAGGACCGGAAGGAGAAGTCGTCGTGGGAAGAAAGGCCCAGAGTGATGAGCAAATCGTTTCACGATCTGAGCCAGAGCCACATCGCCGTTTACCCCCCAAGGAGAAACGTGATTACTGCTTTGGACTCTTCCCCCAAAAAACTGGAGGACATCATGGGAAGAGTCTTCCAGCAGATGCCCAAGTTTGACCCTGGACCAGCAGGAGCACTAAAGCTGAACAAGTAAGAGCCTCTCCGACCACCTCGCCGGGTGCTTGTGTACAGGCACTGTACACTTTGCAGCTGTTGTGATTTGTTATTCATTATTTTATTACATTGATCCTTCCCTCCCCTCTCCCAACTTCCTCTTCCCTCTGTCTGGTTCTCCTCCTCTCCTTCTCCCCTTTAAGTTCAAAATCTCATGCAGGTTTAAGTAGAAGCCCTGAAAGAAAGAAAACTGAATCAGACTCCTCCTCCATGGAAGATTCCGGTCAAGCCTATGTTGTAGGTCAGCATGCACACAGTCCTACTCCTGTACTTACTGACTAACCTCTGGAGCTGCTGGGGCTGCAATGCTTTGGTAGGGTTATTAACTCATCCTGCTCCTCCGAGGCCACAGCTGGAGTGTTGTGTCCAGCTCTGGGCTCCCCACTCCAACAGAGACAGGGAACTACTGGAGAGAGTCCACTGGAGGCTACACAGCTGCTGAGGGGCCTGGAGGAGCTCTGTGAGGAGCAAAGGCTGAGAGCCCTGGGGTTGAGAGCATGGAGAAGAGCAGCCTCAGAGAGGATCTGAGCAATGCTCAGCAAGAGCTGAAGGGTGGGGGGCAAGAGGATGAGGCCAGGCTCTTCTCAGTGGTACCCAGGGTCAAGACACAGGGCAGTGGGCACAAACTGGAACCCAGGAGGTTCCATCTGAACAGGAGGAGAAAATTCTTTGATTTGAGGGTGCTGGAGCCCTGGAGCAGGCTGACCAGAGAGGTTGTGGAGTCTCCTCTGGAGACTCTCCAAATCCCCCATGACATTGTGATCCTGGGCAAGCTGCTTTAGCAGGAGAGTTGGACTGGATGATCTCCAAAGGCCCCTTCCAACCCCTGCCATTCTATGATTCTGTGATGCTTACCCCACTTTCATGACAAGGATTGGTCAGGAATAGTCTTACCAGGAGTAAAAATGCAGAATTCACATTAAAAAAAACCCAAACCCAGTTCAGAGCAGCTCAGCAGAGTTCACCTTGCATGTTAGCTTGTCACAGGTGGGTGTCAGCAGCTGCTGCCTAGAGCAGGTTCCCCTCTACAGTAACAGAAGCTACAACAACTGTCACACCTCTGCAGCCTGAGCTCTTCTTGCTTTGCTTTTACTTCAGAGTAAAATATCATAGAGGAATAGAATGGTTGTGGGAAAAGCCCTTGAAGCTCATCCACTCCAACTCCTCTCTAGCTCTGCCAAGGATGGGGCTAAGCCATGGCCCTCAGCACCACAGCTCTGCCTCTTTCAAACACCTCCAGGGATGGGCATTCAACCCCCTCCCTGGGCAGCCTGTGCCAGGCTTTGAGAACCCTTTCAGGGGAGAATTTTCTTCTAGTGTCCCTCCTAAACCTCCCTTGGTGCAACTTGAACCCTTTTCCTCTCATCTTTGCTACTAGGGAGAAGAGGCCAACCCCCACCTGGCTCCAACCTCCTTACAAGGAGGTGTAGAAAGTGAGATCTCCCCTCAGTGAGGGGAGATGAGTTACAGGATGTGAGGAGAAGTGGAGGAAGGTGAAGTTTCTGGGGAGTTGGTTAGGCACATTGAGCCAATCCTGTTAGAGGATTCTTTGACCTCGTGCCTCAGAGGTGCAGGAGTTTGCTGTGAAGTTAGGAGTGGGTCTGAAGCCAGCCCTTGGTCCTTTCTTTAACTCTCTGCTTTTGCACCAGCTACCACCTGTCAACCTTCAGCTCCAGCCACAGCACACGAGTCTGCTGGGTTTGCTAACTCAAAACTCCTCTCATTTGGGCTAATATCTCAAAGAAGGAAGGTGCCTAACCCTGTGAGCAAGCTCCTGTGTGCTGTGTGAGCCCTGAAATCCTTCTGGGTGGCTTTGTGTGTGTGTGTGTGTGTGTGTGTGTGTGTTCAAGCATTGAGCAGTGTCTGATATTTCCATCCCTGTCCCAGGCGTCAGCATGAACACTTCAGGAGCTCTTCCATCATCCACACTGTTCAAAGAGAGTGGTGAGTTGATAAATAATCTGCCTCTAGGATTAATTCAGCCACTTGGTCACTGTCTCACCTGTCCTCTTTTGTCACTGTTGCTTAATGCCTCCCCCAGGCTGTTTACTTCGACCTTTTCCTGAAGGCAACTCCAAGCAGTTCTTTTGGATTGCTTCTTGGAGGAGGTTTTCACATCTCTGAGTGGTGTCAGTGCAAGGCTTGAAGGGTGCTCTTACCTCACACACCATGAATTCATAGATTCATAGAATGGTTGGAAGGGACCTTAAGGGTCATCCAGTTCCAACTCCCCTGCCATGGGCAGGGACACCTTCCTCTAAACCAGGCCTCATCCAACCTGGCCTTGGACACCAGGCTCTGCAGACCTCATTTCCTTTCCTTGTGGGGTCACTGGTTCTGCAGAGCCCCAAAAGATTGATTTCTTTTCAGTTCCTTTACTCTTCTGCTTTGGTTTTGTGGGAGAAAAGGCTTCCCCAGGCAGTGCAGTTTGTCGTACTCCCTTGCACCACTCTTGCAGCAGCCTGCAGAGCTCAGCAGGTTCTGCCCACTGTGGAACTGCTTCTTCCACTTAGGGCACTCCAGACCAAATGAGCTCTGTCTTCTCTAGGCAGCAAATTCATGAGTTCAGCCTTACACTATTTTGGCCTTTCCTGAGGCTCCAGGAGATGTTTTTTCCTCCAAATCATGCTCCTTCTGTCTTTGAAGTGCCTGGGTCTTGGCAGCCCTGAGGAGTCAGCCCAAACCATGATGAGGGTCTTCACATTTTGCAAGAGGCAGAGTCAGCAGTCTGTGGAGTTGTAAATGTGGAAGCAGATTTACACAGGATATGGTGCAGGAGATGTTTTACCATGGGTTAGCTTTTAATGAAGGGCCACTCACTGCGTTATCTCAGAGTAACTTCATATAATAAGCCCCAGTGTCACTTTCAGCAGTGTGCTCACAGCCTCTCTAGCTGAGCAGGACACCAAACACAGATGTAAATCCTTTGCTGTGCTGGTAAGTTTGAAGGTTCTGATGGAATTAGAATCTTCAGACTGAACACTGATAGGTTCAAAGGTTCTAGGGCTCAGTTAGGTGGTGGTTCTAAGGACTCCTGCTAGGAGCTTCTCTTAGGAGGAACACAAGGGTTTAACTGCTGAATAGGACAAGGGGCAATGGCTTTGAGCTTGAGGAGGGGAGATTGACACTGCAGATGAGGAAGAAATTCTTGAGAGTGAGGGTAGGGAGACACTGGCACAGGTTGGCCAGGGAGGTTGTGGCTGCCCCCTGCCTGGAGGGGTTGAAGGCCAGGCTGGATGAGGCCTTGAGCAGCCTGCTCTAGTGGGAGGTGTCCCTGCTCATGGCAGGGGTTGGAACTGGCTGAGCTTTTAGGTCCCTTCCAACCCAACCCATTCCATGAAGAATGACAGGGGCTTGCAAGGGGCTGTGTTTTGTGCCTTCCAAGAGGTGTTTGAGACCTCGAGCAAGCTGGGCTGGTGGAAGTTTGCTCTGTCTATGGCAGGGGCGCTGGAACTAGATAAGGTCCCTTCCAATCCAAACCATTCTATGAGCCTGTGAAGGTGGGAGTGAAGATTGTGATGTGGCTTTTTTTTTTTTTTAATTTGGGTGTAGTTTGGAAGGTGAAGGTTTAGAACCCCCAGGTTTAAAAGCTCTTCAGGTTACCAGAGAAGTAATCTTTTGTTAATGGCCTGAAACTCCACAGCAAGCCAGCAGGGAATCACTCAGGTGCAGAATCAGAGAATCACAGAATTGTTTCTGTTGGCAAAGCCCTTGAAGGTCATCCAGTCCAACCAATCTCTAGCTCTGGCAAGGCTGGGGCTAAGCCATGGCCTTCAGCACCACATCTCTGCTTCTTGGACACACCTTCAGAGATGGAGCATTCCAGGGTTGGAGAACCCTTTCAGGGATGAAGTGTCTGATCAGGAACTGTTGGCTTTTCAGATGACTCTCTGCAAACAACACAGAACAGAGTTGCCTCACCAGAAAGAGAGATCACTTTGGTGAACTTGAAAAAGGATGAGAAACTGGGCCTAGGTAAGTGCCTCCAAAAGGATTGTTGGGGTGTGTGTGTTTGTGTTCTGTATCTGCAGAGGACCTACAGGAAGGCTGGGGAGGGACTATTGACAAGGTCTGGGAATGGCAGGACAAGGGGCAATGGGTTTGAACTGGCAGAGGGGAGATTGAAAGTGGATGTTAGGAGGAAGTTGTTTGGAGTGAGGGTGGTGAGACACTGGCACAGGTTGCCCAGGGAGGTTGTGGCTGCTCCCTCCCTGGAGGGGTTCAAGGCCAGGTTGGAGGAGGCCTTGAGTGACCTGTGCTAGTGGGAGGTGTCCCTGCCTATGGCAGGGGGGTGGAACTGGATGATCCTTGAGGTCCCTTCCAACCGTACCATTCTATGATTAGGAGCAAGTTCTGCACCATGAGGGGGGTGGAGGACTGCAACAGGTTGCCCAGGGAGGTAGCTGTTGCCCTGGAGCTGGCTCAAGGTCAGGCTCAAGAAGGCTCTGAGCAACCTGAGCTGACTGCAGGGGACTGGACTGGATGACCTGTAGAGGTCCCTTCCAACCCAACCCATCCTAGGATTCTCTGTAGAGTCTCTTTGAGCTTCCATCTCTTAGCAGGAGGACAGTTTTGTGTCTTCTGGAGCAGGGCCCTGTTTGGAAGGCTGAGCACTGACAGCTTTGCCTGATGGGGCCTTTTTTGCCAGGCTTTCAGATCGTGGGCGGAGAGAAGACCGGGAAGCTGGACCTGGGCATTTTTATTCATTCCATTGTTCCTGGAGGCCCAGCAGATTTGGAAGGATCTCTCAAACCAGGTGATTACTGCTGCTGCAAGGTGGGCAGGACAGGGAAGGCCAAACATGGCTGTAGTGCCACATCCAGCCATGGCTGTGGGCAGCAGGCCCCATCAGGTGCTGACCTCCTGTTACCCTCCCCGGGGCATTCCTGACCACTGGTGACTGCTTGCTTCAGCTTGCCAAAGAGAGAAATAAATCTAACTGCTGTGTGATCCCAAAATGATCTGCTTGGAAACAGACAGGGTGTCAGTCAACAGCCAGATAAAGGTGAGCCCGGGTGTGCCCAGGTGGGCAAGAAGGGCAGCAGCAGCCTGGCCTGGATCAGCAATGGTGTGGGCAGCAGGAGCAGGGCAGGGATTGTGTCCCTGGACTCAGCACTGGGGAGGCCACAGCTTGAGTGCTGGGTTCAGGTTTGGGTCCTTCACTGCAAAAAGGACACTGAAGGGCTGGAGAAGGTGCAGAGAAGGGCAACAAAGCTGGGGAAGGGTCTGGAGAAGAGTGCTGGGGAGGAGCAGCTGAGGGAGCTGGGGGTGGTTAGTGTGGAGCAGAGGAGGCTGAGGGCAGAGCTCATTGCTCTCCGCAGCTCCCTGAGGGGAAGTTGCATGCAGGTGAGGGTTAGGCTCTGCTCCCTGGTACCAAATGATAGGAGGAGAGGAAATTGCCTCAGGTAGCCCCTGGAGGTGTCTGAAAGAGGTGGAAATGCTGAAGTGGTAAGGTTTGGCATGTTTAAAAAGAGGAAATATTCCTGAGCAGGCCTTTTGGTTTAGTTTGTGTTTTTTTTTTAGTGATGTGGCTTCCCTGTTCCAGCTTCTCTTGAATTTTAGTGGTTGAATCGCAGCACTGTGTAGAGGTTTTTGAGGCCTCTGCTCCACACTCTCCCTGCTGGGTGACAACACAGCCGTTGGAGGGTGTCTGAGCAGGTCCCTTCCTGCAGGGCACCGACTGATATCCATCAACAGCACCAGTCTGGAAGGT
>VWYK01030339.1:24331-47430 GCA_013399775.1 Semnornis frantzii | reverse complement strand
TTCACAGCCTATAGTATAATTTTTCTATTAAAATACTCCAATTAGCTCAAACCATCACAGGAAACATCAAATATTTTCGTGTTACTGTGTCCCCTCCTGCCATAAAAGCCATCCTCAGTCTTTCTAAGCTCGTTTGAGATTTTGCACAGTACAACATACATCAGGGTTTAGCTTGGCACGTGGGCTGTGCGTATACAATTTTTCAGCTGCTTCGGTTGGTTTGTGAAGAGGTAGACTGGGTCCAGTTGCCAACGTTCATATCTCAAAAGGAGAATATTCTTGGTCTTGCTCTATTTGTTTCTTCTGCCTGGTACATTCTGCCCGAGAGCACGGTTACTACTACATTTTACAGAGCCCTCTCCTAGCAAAGTTTCTGTCGATACGTTGTTGTTATTATTCTATGGCCATTTATATAGACCCGACTGTGTTATTTCCATTTTATTGCAAGGACATAAAAGCTGGAAATCTACCAAGAGTACAGAAAGGAAGCTAAGAGCCTTTGAAAGTAGATGCCTTAGGGAAATACTGGGTATTAAATAAAGTTGATTTATAGCTGCTGCCAAAATTTGTCAAAGCCTAAGCACTCCTTAAAATCCAAAGTTATCCAGAAGAGAAAGCAGAAATACTTAGGTTAGTCGTATCAGTGGTAGATATACTCAGTGGTTGCTGCCAGCATGCATGCTGCCATGAGGAACAAAATAGTCCCATCCAGAACGCTGCCCTCCACCCCAGCCCCAAACAGTTCTTACTGAAGAACAACTCATGGAAAATAGAAACATGGAGGTTGCACAAACAGGAAGCACTTGTAATACAACCCAGTGTAACATCTGTTAGCCTAGAACGCGTGCGGGTTTGTAATGGAGTTTGCAATATCAGAACCAAGAGCAGCATTAGCCATGCAGGAAAACTTGCAAAACTAATCTTCATATCCTGAAGGGTTTTCTCATCTATCCCAATGAATTCTGTCTCAATTTGTCCCCTAGGGCTTGACTAAGTGACAGTGATGGAACAGGTAAAGGCAGCCGACCTGTAGTAGCAAGTTACGTGTAAACATTTTGTCCACTTCAACGTCAAGATAACATAGTGTAGTTTTTAGTAATTCATGTGATCTTGCAGTCACAGCAGTTAGAGCAACTGGACAGAGTTGTCCACAGCAGCACAGTTAATGCTTTAGAACATGTGTGGCCATAACCAAATTGTGCCTCAGACTGCCAGTCTGAACATCGCTTCAGGAAAAGAGGAATACATACATGCCTCTACTGTTAATTACTAAACCACTTCCCCCACATTTTTAAATGTCTTTCCCAGACACTTCTCTGGTTTTCAGTCCCCACAGTCATTGCTACCTCCCTATGTTCTTTGCCAGCTCTGTTATACTGTTTAGAGATTGGTTTCAATAGACATAACCTTTAAAGGCTTTGGTTGCCCAATTAAGGTGAGGAATGAACTCTTGCTCCTGTGAAGTATTCCATTCACTGGTAGGCATTGATGTTCTGTACTTTTGAAAGCACTCTTTACATGTCCTTGAGCTTCTCAGCAATGCTTTAATGCACATAAATTAAGAAAAACAAGTGATAGAGATCAGCATAACATAGGCTGAATTAATACAACAGAGCCTAATGACTTCAAGTTGGAGGCAGTCTTAATGCTGTGAGAAAGCTCATTCTGAGAACCTAAGAGTAGAAGACTAACAGCATTTGGGGAATGATCCGTCTTTTCAGAGAGCTCACTTTAACTTCCACTCTGTTATGCAATGCTCCAATTGATGCTTCATGCTATACGTCTGCGATAGAGAGAGCAGCGGGCTTGGGACTTACTGGTGATTGAAAACAGGTTCTGAGGCAGTGATTATCACATAGCAGAACTACAGCTCTCTATGTGCTGCACAGAACCAGCCCCTTTCTTTTCATCTGAGAGACGAGAACCATGCATTTAAATCTTGGGCAGTTGAGCACTATATGCACTGAGAACACAGCTTTTAAACTGTGCTGATTATCTCCTGGATTTCCTAATCATTAAATACCAGCTCTGTACTTCAGACAAACAGTTACAAGTTCCAAGGCAGTAAGTTGAAGGACTATAACGCATTATGCAACTGTAAAGCTTCCTTCTACTTTGGCCTCGTGTCAGGTTTTCAGGAGGTGTGATTTGCCATTTCTGGCGAAAGAAGTTTCAGCCTGGATTGTCAACCTGGATTTTGCAAAGCATATCAGCAGGTTCCTCAAAACAAATTCCTCCCCAAATTCACTAAGAAACATTTTCATTTAAACACTCCTGAGGATCTCCTTGAAGTGTGACTCAGACCTTGTGCTCAAAGCAAGAGAAACAAGTAACCAAACTTTCTTTGTTGGATTTGGAAGGAAGCTGCAGCTGAAAGCCTTTAGTAAGACACTGAGGAACACAGACATTTAGGCACAGCCCTTTCCGTGACAACCAAGTAAAGACTCCCTCTAAAGATCCAATCTCCCCTCCCAGTACAGAAGTACAGTTTGGGAACTATGACCTAAAAATTACCTCAGTGGATGTCTGGAGACTGGGCTACCAGATATTTCTTCTCTCACTTTGAGCAGCTTACAAGGCAGAGCTCTACTCCCATCACTGTAGAAGTAATGTTCCAGCATCCCAGTGCACTGTCTCTGTTCATTAGCAGTTTTAAGTGCTCATCTACCCAGTAGAAAATGTCCTTTTCCCTGTCAGCTCTGCAGATTTCCCTGAATGTTTTTGCTATCTTTTTATTGCTACTACTATTTGGTATTTCAGATGCTGAATGAGGCCACAGTTAACCTCTTAATAATGTTATTGCCACCCATGACTGGCATGGGCAGATGGAAATGAAAAAAAAAACCCAAACTGTTGCAAGATGACACAGAAAGCCTGAACTCCCTTTCAAATCGCTGCCTTGCCTTTGCAGGGCAAGCAGGATTAAAGCATAGTAGGAATTGATTTTCTCAGAGAGGTTAGGTATAGCTATCTATGGAGCAATCAGGTTTCTGGAGCAAGAGAACATAATTTGCAGAATGATTTGATTTTTCAAGCCAGTACTGCATATGTGCCTGATCCTTTTTTGTCTTTGTCTAGTGAACAAAGAAGGTGGCAGCTGAAAGTTGGAAGCTTGATGTGCGAGATACCTTCACAGGCAACTATTGAAGTGGTCTTCTGGTGTGTGAATTGAACTTTGCAACATCATCATTTCATAGAGGGGAAGAGTCTCACACTTGTGAACCTGAAATTCTGGCATGATTATAAACTTAATCCCATATTAAATTGATTAATATTTAGTATTAATTTTGTATTATTCATTCATACTGAATTTATAAAACAGTTTTTATAGTCGCTTGAAAATCAAAGTTCTTCCTTAAATATTAGCATCACACAACCAGCTACACTGGAGGTGATTCACATAACAGCCTTTCCAACCACACTTAGCAGGTTAACAAAGATACAGTATGTTATATTCCTAGCTCTTGAACATCTTACAACATTAAAATATCTACCCTGAATTTCAAGTGTCTTTAAAGCCCTCTTTTACTTGCTGTTCCACTATTGAAATGCCAATTGTCTTTTTCAGGCTTCCCATTAGTCCATAGATTTCTCTGCTTCTTAGTCATAAATTGTTAGTTTTGCTGGAGTGAGGTTAAAAGCAAATGGAAAGGTCTGCAAAAGTGGATCCTCATCACAGAATCACAGCAACATTTCAGTTGGAAAAGATCACCACATCCAACTGATATCCCTACTCTACAAGGTTCACACTAAACCACATCCCCAGGCACCACGTCCAAACACACCCAGAGTTGGTCTAAACTTATTCAGTTGCAGCTTGAGACCATTCCCTCTTGTTCTATCACTATTTACCTGTGAGAAGAGACCAGCAGCAGCCTCTCTATAATGCCTTTTCAGGTAGCTGTAGACAGCAGTAAGGTCTCCCCTCAGCCTTCTCTTCCTCAAACTCCCAAGCTCCCAAACTCTCAAGCCCCAGCTCCTTAAGTCACTCATCAGATTTATTCTCCGGGCTGTTCACCAGTTTTCTTTGCCCTCCTCTACACTTGCTCCAGCACCTCAGCATCCCTCTTGTCTTGTTTTTTGTTACCTATTCTGTATTTTGCAGTGTGAGATCTAAAGACAACGTGTTCAGCCTCTCAGCTTTCATAGGTTTTATTTAATTATTTTTCTGGCTACAAACTAGACTCTTTTGCAGAGACTTGCCTACCTGAGACCTAGGCAGTTCAATGAAACATGGTGGGGAGGGGGAAGTAGTTCCAGACTTTAAAGAAGGACCAAGTGCTTTGCAGAATTTTGCAGTTATCTTTTTCCTTCATATGGTTGCTTTCACAGAAAAAAAAACAAACAAAACCCACAACAAACCCAAAAACCAACACACACACACAAAAACAACAAAACAAACCCACGAGAAAGTTGGAACTCAAATTATTTGGAGATAGAAAAATTTTTACATAAGCAAATTTCACATAAGTCAACGATCTAAGAAATAAATTCACATTCTCTTGGTTTCAAAGACCTCCTTAGAAAATTCTGATGTTATTAAAAACAACGGATAAGAAAGTTTCACAGGAAAGCAGAATTTTTTCATCTGGATGGTAGCTATGAAAGTTGAGTAAGACCAAACATGCACCTGTCTCCACAATTTACACTGACAGAAGGCAGTGGAAGGGTTAATAATTACTTGTCTTTTTTCCCCACACCTTGGAAAATATGAGAACAAAAGGACGCTACCGAAGTTAGAAATGAGACCCCAGGTTTGAACACTCTTAAAAAGTTCTAGCCTTGAAGCACTGCAGACCCTCAAGCTCTGAAAAAGAGCTACATTTGGTGGTTCCTTGGTTGCAGAAACAGACTTAGGATGATGATGGTCGAAGAAGATGCACTTTACCACATGAAAATCACAGAACATTAGGGCTTGGAAAGGACTCCAGAGATCATCAAGTACAATCCCCTGACAAAGCAGGATCACTCTGGACAGGTCACCCAGGAATGCACCCAGGTGAGTTTTGAAAGCCTTCTGTGCTGGTTTGAGCTAATTGGAATATTTTTAATAGAGAAAAAATTATACTGTAGGCTGTGAAGGGAGAACCATGGTGATGTCTACTTCACTCAGAGGCTTGCTGCGATGTTTAGGGATAAGGAAACCATAACAAAGAAGATAAGAGTCTCTCGAGCTGGCAGTCTGGGTCACGAGGGACTTACTTGCTTGCTGGCTGGCTTGCTGCTTGGGTCTTGGGCTAGCAGCTCTGGCTTCTCCTCTCTGTTGAATAACTTCACTAACCACTTTTCTTCTAATCCTCCCCAGCCGATCCTCCTTGCGCGTAAGCCAAACCTTGGGGTAAGGTGTGGGAGTGGGGAGAAGGTGGAAGGGTGGTTGGGAGCCCCTCCTGGGGTCTCTGATTTCTGGGAGGGGAGTTGTGTGTCTGTATTACCTTAAACTTATATACAGTATTTACAGGAATATTTACAGAAATATACATTTGCTTGTATATTGTGCTGAGCTGTAAATAGAGCTTCATCTCTTAACTTCCAGCTCCGGCTGAGATCTAGTCTGGGTCATTTTAAAGTGTGGAGGGGCGGGGAACTCCCAAACCGTCACACCTTCAGAGAAGGAGACTCCACAATAATCACTTCTTTTATTTTTTTTTTTTTCCAGGCAGAACTTAAAGCCTACAAAATCAGGCATAAGAGCAAGTTTATCACTACACATTGCACATGTAGTTACACTTGCAAGGGGTAGTCATGATGCTGTTGGAAGAACTGTTGGGTTTATTTTTCTTCCTGGTGTCAGTATAGGGTTTTAAGTAAGGACAGCTTTGATTATGCTTTATCAAGCACTTATTTCATTAAGGAGTTTGGATTGAGGAAGCTGCTAATCTGGATTCAAACTGTAGCTCTACCACAGACATCCTATGTGCTTCTGGGCAAACCACTTAACCTTTCTATGTCTTGGTTCTCATTTTGTGAAGTGAAAATAACAACACTGCATCATCCAACACTTTATACATCTTATGTGCTTACACTGTAAGTTCTGTGGAGAAAGATTCTGTGTATTTGTATAGTGCCTGGCACAATGGGGCCCAGATAATCTGCTGAGGCCTCTGGATATCACCATTGTACAAATATATTTATGCATATAGGAATTTGCAAAGGCTCTGTCAATCTACAATTCCTGGAGTACTGCCTCAAACACCAGCTCTTGGTAAGTCCCATCTCCCTTTTGACAGTCTCACAAATCCTTCTGATATGCATTATTCACACCAGCACCGTTCCTGATGTACCTTGCTCTCCTGGGAACCACCTCTGAATGTCATATTTACTGACTTGCACTAAAGTATATTGAAACAGGTATCAAGCCTGGGCAGCTGAATGCTGCAGTGGGTTAATGCTTTAACCTTTCACATCTGGAGACCTGAGGTGAAACCCTAGTTCTCTTGAAGTCTACAGCAGTCTCATCCACGCCAGCAGGGCCAAGCGAGGGTTCAAGCACTGCTCTGCTCATGCGCAAAATAATCCTGCAGCACAAACCACATCTCCAGTCAGCATCCAGCCACTTGTCACTCAGCTACCAGTGAGTCTGCCACACTGCAGTGGTTTGACATGGCGCTATCTTCCCAAGAGCTGAAATAGCAGAGAAGGCTTGCCTTTGTTACCTGAGGTACTGCAAAAGCAGCTTGAGAAGCCTCTTGCTTGTCTCTTACCGATATTGCCAGGCTTTATGCTCCTGCCTTTGCACAGATGTTGTCCTATGCACACGTATATCATATCTTTTCCACACACATAAATGCAAATGAAGCAATTGTCTGAATTAGAAAAGAATTTTCAAAGAGAGCAAAGGTAATGATAGCATGGAATACATTTCTTTGTGGTATTTGATCAAGAACTTTAAACCAAATTTAACATGAGCTGCAGAGTTTGAAACTGCTGTACATTTAGCTTAGAAAATAGCAGGCATCACCTGTCTTGCTCTAAAGCTTGATGTAATCTCTAGAGAACATTAGGAAAAACCACTCAAGACCTTTTTGCATTTAAAAGTAAATCGTGACACCAATCTGTCCAAGACTGAGAAGCTGCATCAACAGCTATGTGCTTTCCCTCTATGACCACTCAGTATGATTTCCATACCCATTTCTGAGGGGGACCTGTTTCAAGACAATGTACTCTAAGGAGTGTGAAGCTCAGGACATCACTTTCAGGAGAAAGTAATCACTCCAATACCTTCCTTGACACTGCAAATATTCATTGACCCAGACACCATATTTCTTCCTTGTACATGGATAAGGTTAAGTCCAGCATGGTGTGAAGCGATCCCTCTGTTCTCTGTAAAATTTAGGGTGAAAGCTTACCTAAGTTTGGCATGGAAATCTTAAAGCCTAAAGCTGTTATTGGAAATATAAGTTTAAAAAAAAATACACATGTTTATTAATATCAAAATAGGAGTATCAGCCTGCTTACAAGGTATTTTGCAAAATGTTGTGTTGAGTAGTCGTGCATTTAGTTATTTGAAAAACATCTATTATGGGAAATCACTTTCTCTGCCACGTTTGCAGTCAGCATTCAATTTCTGTCATTAAGGTGACAGCAAATTGATATATCACTTGGAGCATTCGTTCTAAAGGAGCCTGTTAGTGTTCTCTAACCATCAATATGCCAAAGGCTTTGACAAAGACTACTTAGAGTCATCATCATCATAGAATGGTCTGGGTTGGAAGGGACCTCCGAAGGTCATCTAGTTCGACTCCCTCTGCAGTAAGCAGGGACATCCTCAAGGAGATCAGATTGCCAAGGTGTTGAGCCTCACCTTGAATAGCTCCAGGATTAAGGCCTCAACTGCTTCCCTGGGGAACACAATTTGATGTGTGCTAGATAAGAATCAGCCATCCTGCAATCCTTCTGCCAAGTGTCAATGACTGTAACAAGCACCCAATTCATTAGCAGGTCCTTCCTTTCATATGAATGGAAAACTGTGATTTAGAAACCTCATCCAAAGCTATATTCCACCCTTCAGGTTCTGAAGTGAGAAAACAAACATTTACCCATCTGTGAAGTTCTTGTTCTCTGGCAGACACAGCCTTTACATATAGCATAGGCTTGGAAGGGGGCAGTGGTAAGGTGGGTGGAGGTTTCTTCTCCCAAGTAACTAGCAATAGGATGAGAGGAAATGGCCTCAAATTGGACCAAGGGAGGTTTAGAGTGGATGTTGGGAAACATCTCCGTCCTGTGAGAGTGGTCAGGTACTGGAACAGACTACCCAGATAAGCAGTGGAGTCACCATCCCTGGAGATGTTCAGAAAATGTGTAGATGTGGCACTTGGCAACACAGTTTAATGGCCAAGGGGATACTGGTTTGATGGTTAGACTTGATGGTCTTAAAGGTCTTTTCTAACTTTAATGGTTCCATGATTCTCTGATTCTCTATTACAGTTACAGCGCAGGTTGTGTACAATTGAAGAGTACAGAAGACTGAGTACCTTGAGTCGCTTGTTTGTACTTCTCTGTGATGGTTTGGGAGTTCCCTGCCCCCCCCACACTTGTAAAATGACCCAGACTAGAACTCAGCCGGCTGGAAGTTAAGAGATGAAGCTCTATTTACAGCTCAGCACAATATACAAGCAGAGATATACACTATAGACAGGAATAGTTACAGAGATATACAAGGGAAAGGGAATACAGAAACACAACTCCCCTCCCAGAAATCAGAGACCCCAGGAGGGGCTCCCAACCACCCTTCCACCTTCTCCCCACCCCCACACCTTACCCCAAGGTTTGCCTTACGCCTTACAAGGGTCAGCCAGGGAGAATTAGAAGAAAAGTGATTAGTGAAGTTACTCAGCAGAGAGGAGAAGCCAGAGCTGCTAGAGAGCCCAAGATGCTGTGCCCCGTGACCCAGACTGCCAGCTCGAGAGACTCTCTTATCTTTCTGTAAACATCTCAGCAAGCCTGTGAGTGAAGTAGACATCACCATTGTTTTCCTTCACAGCCTATAGTATAATTTTCTCTATTAAAATATTCCAATTAGCTCAAACCAGCACATTCTGAAGGGTATCTCAACTGCCTCAGGAATTTTTTCATGTTTGTCTTTCATATATGCAACTAGCACACACACAGACCCACCTACAAAACCACGTATGCTGCACTCCATCTCTCCTTTGAAAGAGTCCTGTGTGGCTAGCACTCAGTTCATGGTCCAGTCTTTTATTTATGACTGGACTGTTGGGGTGTATTAGAAGGGTTCTGTCTAATAGGTTGAGGGAGGTTCTCCTGTCCCTCTACTCTGCACTGGTGAGGTTGCATCTGGAGTACTGTGTCCAGTTCTTGAACCAAGGGGGCCCAGAGGGACATAGGACTGCTTAAGAGAGTCTGGCAGGGAGCCACAAAGATGACTAACAGAATTGAGAGGTGACCTCATCAATGTTTATAAATATGTAAAGGGTGAGTGCCAGGAGGATGGAGCCAGGTTCTGCTCGGTGATGCTCAATGACAGGACAAGGGGTGGAAATAGAGGCATAGGAAGTTTCATTTAAACATGAGGAGGAATTTTTTTCACAGTGAGTATGACAGAACACTGGAAGAGGCTGCCTATAGGGCTTGTGGAGTCTCTCTCTCTGGAGATATTCAAAACCCACCTGGATGCATTCCTGTGTGATCTGCTACAAGTAATACTGCTCTGGCAGGGGGGTTGGACTGGATGAGCTTTCAAGATCCCTTCCAGCCCTTCCCCATTCTGTGATTCTGTGATTTAAGCTGTATTGTATTCTGTGATAGAGGAAGCACTGATAGGAATTAAATATTAGCATATATTAGCTTTCAGGGATGAAATAGAAGAACAGGAGCTGTGGGAAGCAGTGAAATGCAAGCTAGGTACGGAACTGCTGTCATCAGCCACACAAGGGCTTGGCATCTGCAGTCAAGAATGTCGGCTGCCCTGAAATATGTTTTTGAAGATACACAGCCCTGTTTCTCACTTTAAAAAATAATCAGGATGTTATTATTCATGCTTTTTGAAATGGTATAGTCTAGTCCTCAGTAGAGCTTTCTATCCCAAGCAATGTCTGTTTGAGAGGAATGTTAGAAGTTGGCAACCTTGCGTATCTTGTTTGGCCAAGATGGTAGTGCCTGTCCATGTTGATAGTTGATTTCTTACATTCATATTCAGGGCATCATAAATCATTGTGGTAGAGCTACAGGACCTACCAGTAGAAGGAGGAGACTACATGAAACTGAACATCAACCTAACTGTGTAAGGTTGGGGGTTTTTTGACTGAAATCCCCCAACTCAGATTTGAAAGATTCAAAATCTGAAGGTTTCACCACTTGCCTTGGGTAAGTGTATCACAACCTGATGGTATTGACATCAATTATCTAAATGTCACAAGACATTAGAACATTTCTGGGGGAAAAAAAGAAGGACCACAAAACCCACAGAGCTTTGTATGTAACCAAATACTTAAACCCTGTGAAAGGGAAGCTGCACAGATGGTTTGCAGACTGTCTCTCAGAGGTATAACCTGGCTCATTTAAACAAACAAACACAAACCACATATAGAGCATGTTAGTAAACTGATTTTTCCTTTTTGTTTGTTTGCTTAGTAGTTGTTGGGGTTTTTTATTGTTTTGGGATTTTAGATTTTATTTTGTTGTCATTGTTGCTTGGGAGGGGGGTTTGTTTTTAAACTCATGCCCTTGTTATACATCATTGAATTACATGAACAATTTCTATTTCTCACTGAAGCTCATATGTCCATTTCCAGATCTGTGACTCCTCTCAACCATTTGAATTCCATCTGTTGAATGTTATAGACCAGCCACTGCAATGTAATAAGTACTCCATAGAGACAAACTTTTCCAAAAGGTTCTACCTCCAATGGAACCTCAACATTTCAAGCATTGTCTTTCTGAATGCTGGAAGAAAGCATCAGTAGTGAAGAGGCTGAGAAGTCAACAGACACAGCTATCCTGCATTTCAACAAGAGGACATGAGGTTTTTTCACTAATCAGGGGAAAACAACACCACAACACCAAAAAACAACAAACAACCAACAGCTGGTTGAAATCAAGCTGAACATCTCATACCTGGTAGTCAACAGGGTCATTCTAGCCTTTCTTTTTTTAATATACAAAATTAGCCAGCTAGATTTAAAATGCATGGACTTTTGAACTTTAGAGAAATAGGTTGTCATTTCCAGGTTGTGTTGTTTTTTGTTTGTTTGGTTTTTTTTTTTAAATAATAATTTTAAAGCTTTTTGGTATACAGAGTTACTCTTTCAATGTCTTCATGCTAATCATAGAATGGTAAGGCTGGAAGGGACCTCAAGGATCATCCAGTTCCAACCCCCTGCCATAGGCAGGGACACCTCCCACTAGTACAGGTCACTCAANTCCTGGAAGCCTTCTCTTCTCCAGGCTGCAGAGCCCCAACCCTCTCAGCCTGTCCTCATAGCAGAGCTGCTGCAGCCCTCTGATAATCTTTGTAGCCCTCCTCTGGACCCACTCCAACAGTTCTATGTCCTTCCTGTGCTGGGGTGGTGTCAAAGCAAGCATGTCTGTATAAAAGGAACACTTGATTGTGTACTAAACAAGAGTCACTGGCATTTCTCAGTTTAACTACCTCTGTTATGGGGGCTTCTATGATCCAGACTAGTTTTTTGCATGGCAGCTGGCTGAGTTCAAGGGCTTAAAAGTATAACAGTGATTTGTTGCTCAGCTTTTTGATTAGCATTTGGCTATATAAAGGTGATTAAAACCCATAAAATTTATTGGTAATTATTTTTTTTTTTCCCCACAGTAGGATCTGTGTAAATTTTTATGTCAATGGGGAGAGGCCTTAAAAATGTGGAAAAAAAAATTACATTACAGACTAATAGCAAAGTAATCTGTAAGACTACAGAGACCAAAATTCCTGGCAGGAATTGAGACATCTCCTCAGATCTCTGGCATTCTACAGATCCAGTTCTCTAATGGAAATAACTTGACAAAATTTTGCCCCATCTTCCTGGGAACAGCTACTACACTTAAGGCAGGGAACACAGGAGCAAAGATGACTCCAAGGAAAGGAATGAATTCTGGATTGTGGGGTTGTACCTTCATCATTTAGGAGAGTCTTACTGGTAGTTTTTGGTTGTCAACTATGTGCTTGCATTGATTTGTCAATTCCTCATTCTACAAAGCTGTGGTAGTGGTAGGTGCTTGAATATCATCTTTCATTGTTCTTGAAAGGCAACAGAAGCTAACATAACTTTTCCATTCAGTTAAATATAGTTAATTCCTTAGCCTTACAACTATATGTTTACTGGAGTTCTCACATCCTTTGAAATATCTGCTTTAATTTACTGTAGTTTTGTTCAAGCACAAAAACTAAACCATTTGTCAAGTACAGGATGCTGGCAGGCTTTGCAGAGTTCACATTTACAAGCATGCTTATCAACTGTACATTTCTGCAAACCAGACAATGAATTGCATTCTTCCCTAGCCAGGTTTAGGGATATCACTTAAGACACATTGCTTGCACAGACTCCTTTCTGGAATCATTCATTTATGCTCCAATTTAATTGCAATAATTGCTCAGGGAACATTGTCATCCTCATCTTTCAAGGTTATGCTCATCTATGCACACCTAGGTGCATGAAGATGAATATTCTCTACACAAGGCATGCTGATAGAATGAGACCAGGAAAAAAAACCCAACACACCTTTATCATTCTCCAAATTAATATCCCTGTAATGACCACAAGAGAAGCCAGCCACTAGAACAAGAGATGTTATATAGCACAAGTCAACTAACACAACTTGAAAATAGCCTTTCCCTGCAGTGCAGCACACATGTATATGCTGTTTATTAATTCACTCATGACAAAAAGAGATAAATTCTGAGGTTCTGCTTGTATCATTTACATGCCTTCAGAGTACAGAAGAGTTAAGATCTGTTTCCTGAAACTTTCTAGATCTATATTTTCTATGAAGTATGAAAGGGAAAGAAAAATTAAATGGGAAAAATAATATAAACAAATCTGAAAAAAGAGAGAAAAAAAAGACCTATTCTTTTTAGAGAACAGCACTTGTGTTTAACTTTACTTCAGCTGGAGATTAGAGTCATTGTACTGTTCTAAATTTTTCCTTGGAAGAACTTTATGTGGCAGATTATACCTTTGCAATGAGGTTAATGCTTACAAGCAGCTTTTGATTCACATTGAGTAGGGGTAGAGGACTTGTTAAAAGCAAAACAAAGTCTTTACTGGTCTCACTCAACAGATCTCTCTCTGCTTCACAAGTCCTAAGAGCATCTGTACAGAAGAGCTCTATCACTCACGAACTAGACAGATAAATTCTTTCTATGTATTGCTCCAAATACACCCTACTTCACATCCTCATCTCTGACTGGGGATAAGGCAAATTGTGCCCAAGATTATTATTTACACCCCAGCATGGAATGCAATCGTTGCAATGATTGCCCAAGCAATCAATAAGAAATCTTTCTGTAAAAGTAGGTTTTCTGTAAATAGGAAAATAGTTTAAGGTCCTGATGAACACTTCAGCTTTCTAAATATCAAAGCCAATCTCCTGAACCATAAAGGGAATAGAAAAAGAAACAGTATCAAAATTACACATTAACAGAGCATAGATTATAGGTTATAGAATCAGAGTCACTTAGGTTGGAAAAGACCTTTGAGATCAAATCCAACCATTAATCCAACCAAGTCCACCACTAAGCACCACATCTACACAGCTTTTAAACACTGCCAGTGACTCCATCACCTCCCTGCAGACCCTTCCCAATGCCTGACAGCCCTTTCAATGAAAGGATTGCAGCCTAAACTTGCCCTGGTGCAGCTTGAGACCACTCCCTCTTGTTCTATCACTAGTTACAGGGGATGAATTCAAACCAGCATGTTTACAATTGAACTATATTAATTTGTAAC
Source organism: Semnornis frantzii (assembly GCA_013399775.1). Taxonomy (NCBI): domain Eukaryota; kingdom Metazoa; phylum Chordata; class Aves; order Piciformes; family Ramphastidae; genus Semnornis; species Semnornis frantzii. The sequence continues at coordinate 33,514 of VWYK01030339.1, read as the reverse complement.
ATGCTTATCAAATGCAATTAAAAGAACACCTCTTATGTTTTATTACCTATTGATTGCCTCAATTTTGACAAGATGCTTTCTGATAGACCTGCATATGCTATATATCTATGTTTAATCCTCAGAATTGACTTTAAACACAGAGATATGTTGGAGGAAGCTGGAAATGCTCTGTTGGGTGACAACTTCACTGTCCTGTGATGTGATTTGAAAGAGTTACCTAAAATGTACCAAATATAGCACTTCTGCCCCAGTACCATGACTGCCATGTTGTTGATTTATATGAACATGTGACATTTTCTAATGCTTTCCCCTCCATAAAGACATCCATGGCCAGCTGGGCGATGTTAGCTAAGAACTAATCATAAACATCTGCTTAGTGTGCATAAATGTTGCTTTTATTCCAGATTTTCCTAAAAGAAAATATACTGTCAAGCTACATATACATATTTTAGTCATCCTTCCTTTTTAAAGTTGTGTTTTTTCTTCTCTTTTTAATCACCCACATCCATTTATATACTTCGGTCTATAGAGGCACGTATTATTTGATCTGACATAAAGACTAACAAGCATGATGTTTGAGTTTTGGTTTCCCTTTCCTAGCACTTAAAGAGGTCAGATCCCTTGTATCAATCTGTCCAAAGAGGTTGACAACACCTTTTTTTTTGTTTTTTTTGTTGCTGCCAGTCCTCCCATGGTGTTGAGATCTGCGGGAGGGACAGCTGACCCGCAGCCTGCACCCTGTGTACGCTTCTCAGCTCTGCTGAAAGTGCTCAGGTGCTTTAAAGAAAGTAAGTAGACTTTTGAAACTCATTGTAAGGGTGAAATCTGTTGTAATGCTACATTAAGATGAAGAAATCAGGAATTTGGCTAATATATTGCACATTCCTATTAAGGAATAGATGAGGCTGCTCTAAATTCTGCAGTCACATCTCCATTCGCATCAGCCCAGCGATGAACACGCAAGAGACTTTACAGGCATCTCTCCCAGGGGCTTTGAATCATTTATCTAAACTTTCATTAGGTTAGGCTCTAATTTATGGAGAAGGTGACTTATTACATATAAATGTACATCCTAGCTAAGCACAATGAACTACCTTCTGCAGACAGGTGCAGCAGTAACCCTCAATGTGACACTCCTGGACCTACTCTAACACGCAGAGATGGGCTGTTTGAAGCCCAGGGTGCCATTCAGATGGAGCTGCAGTATAAAAGTCAGCTTTTCCAAAATTTATTCATCTACTGTATCTAGGCCTCCAAAATTCACACTGACAAGTTTATTAAATCCTCACCCTTTAAGAAGCTGGAGATTTTTCTCCTTTGCAAGCATGTGAAAGAAATCTAAACCTTCCCACCCCTATTGACTATTCCTGTCACAAAATGTGAAAACATAGTCAAGAGTAAGAAACATCTTCAGGAAGACTCTTGCCAAGCAGCTAACACATCATCTGTGTTGCAGTTCACCAGTGCTGAGTGTTAACACAGTATCCTCTACTATTTGTTTAGAAAGAAAAATCAAAACATTTTCATTAACTGTTTTGCAGATCTACAAACTCAAGTTGCATTTGCCTTATTACCAAAAACCAGGCTGGGGAGAGAGAGATAGATCAAAGGAAACATGGTATGTTGTTGTACAGTTTACCTTGGTAGAACTTAGAAAATAGCCTTTACTTGAGAGCAGCTGCAGTTACTAAACCTTTCACCACATCTCATTGCTGAAGGTGAACCACCTCTCCTGCATCCTGCTGTCAGAGCAAAAGCATCCTTCATCTTTTCCCAGAAAGGATTGCCCAGACTCTTACAGTGAAGGAAAGCTCAGTGAAACTAGAAGTGAAGTGCATTTCGTGCAGCCAAGTGGCAGGCTGATAGTTTTGGAGCATGACTAGAGGGCAAACAGCTGCTTCTCTGCCCTCTGCTGCTTTCTCGGGTTGTTCTTTAAAACTCTTCCTCACTCAGACTTCATCACCTTGCTTGAGATTAGCAACTAACACTGGTGCAAGCTTTATACAATGCATGCAAGGAGGATACATCCTTTTCCACGTGCGCCTGCTTGCAGAGCAGCAGCTGTGTGGGTGTCCCTGGCAGCTCTCACAGTGACACTTCCTAACATCACACCTCTCTCCTCAAGAGCAGGGAGTTTCAGCTTCATCCTTGTGACAGTGGCTAGCTTAGCCCCACGAAGTGTGGCTATGTGTTGGTGACTCCTCCTTACACCTAAAGGAGAGAATAACAATTTCTAGAAGTGTCTAAATCCTCCCCAGTGAAGAAGATTGTTTTCAGCTAATAGCAAGTTGTACTGAATGCAGAGTTTTGCTGTATAAAATACCACTCTAGGACTTCAGGGCTGCTCAGTATCCCAAAGTCCAAGTGCGTTTCTGCCTATGGATGGCACACAAAAACTGAAACTAAAGAGCTATCACAGATGTATCATAGGCTTTGCAAGCTTTAGGTTTGGGACTTGCAGAAGGAAGCTTTCTGATGGAACAAAAAGGCAGCAAATCTCCTACTCCTTTGAAATTCAGCGATGTCAACTTCCTTTAAAGAGCGTAACCGACAGTTTTAAAGCAAGTGTTCTGTCTGAGAGACGTAGAAAACTCACACACCAAGCTTGCTGAGAGTCATTCTCTTGAGAGGAATTTTATATATTCAACAACAGAACATTTCTGATGCATTGGATATTTTCTGAACGCCCATTTCCAGTCAAGAACTAAAAAAAAAAAAACCCCAAACACAAAAGACCCAAAAAACCCCAAAACAGCCACCGCCAAGCCAACAACTTTCAAAGAGAACATCAAGGGCCAACTACTGATCCCCTGAAAGCACAGCAATTCTCCCACAGATATCAACAGGACCAGAATTTGGTCCTATACAAAATGTATTTCACACTTCCAACAGCTCGGGAACATTATCTCTATCCAGCGAGACAGTGCTGTGAATACACTTCAGTACCACAGTTTGCATGAAATCATCAGCCAGAATTAACTAACAAGACTGTGAAAGAAAGTGAACATGTGTCCAGCTGCTTACTCTTTCCATTTGAACTTTACTTGGTGCATTCTCTTCAGTCAAATCAATTAATCAAGCACTGTAATTTGAACTGCAGGAAAATGTATGGGGAGAATTTATACAGGGGGTGCCTGCTATCAGAGAGGGCCATTCGCGAAATGAGCCTTGCTGAACCCATCTCTGTGTAATTCTTAGAAACCAGGGTGTGTGATGATGATTGAGTAAACATCTGTGACTCAGTGTCTAAAGCATGGTTATGACAGCCTCTGGGAGAAGTGTTACTAACTGTGCTGCCTCGACTGTTTTCCTGGCCAAAAGATCACATGCCGAGTCAAACACCATGGGAAAAATTAATGATCCTCCACGCACCCGCGCCTCTGCCTCGCCAATCCTAGCCCACTGGGGTTTGCACCTGGAATTGTTACAGTTTTGTTTACTGGTGGGTTTTAAAGCTCTCATCAGACAAGCCTAGTCCCACAGTACCTTAGAGCTGCAGGAGCAGAGCACGGAAAGCTCCAGATGTCATAGTGTTCACGGGAGGTGTGGGTGTTTGTCACCCTGCCAACAGCATCTCCTCACTCCTGACACTTGCTCAGCACCACTCCAGAGTAAAGCAAACTGTGTATCCTTCTCTAGAGAATGATCACCAGGTGAAGACAGTCAAATCACAGATTGTCTGGATCGCTCCCACCCTTTCACCCTGCCATATGATCTACTGGCCTGGGTGTTTGCAGGAGTGTGTGTGTCTCACTCTGCCAGGAATAACTGTGCAGGTACATCTGCACAAAGGCAAAGCCTCCCACTTCCAAATGGGAACAGCACCTTCATAGCCTCTGTTCAGCATTCATTTTTCATCACCATTTATGAGATGAAGACAATGGGGCTGGGTTCACTGTTGGACTTAGATTTTAGAGATATTTTCCAGCCTTAAAGATTCTGTAATCTGGTTCTATGCTCCTGATCCACACATGAGGAAAAAGGAAAATCCCACCTCATTTAACAAAAGGCAAGGCTAACATTAGATACTAGAGGCAAGAACACTGAAGAGTTCAGAAAGATTCAGTTACACAACTGAAAGTGCATCTCAAGATAAACACATAATGAGAATGCTCCTGTATCATCTGTACTTGGATTTTAAAAATCATAACATATTATAGAATGGCTTAGGTTGGAAGAGACCTCAGAGATCATCTACTCCAACCTCTCTGCCACGGGCAGGGACACCTCAGCTAAGGCTGGCTGCTCAAGGTCTCATCCAATCTGAAGACCTCAGGGAAAGGGACATCCACAACCTCCCCAGGTAACCCATTCCAAAGTCTCACCACCCTCGTACTGAAGATTCAGTCTAAACCTACCTTCCCTCAGCTCAAAACCAGTTGCCCTTGTCCTATCACTAGACACCCTTATGGTGTTTTACTGGAAGGCTGTGGTAGGAGTATTTTTCCTACGAGATGCCACATACACAGGCCAGCATGCTGTATGCAGTAACACCAAACCCCAGCTTGGCTGTGGCTTTGCATGGGTCACACGTAGCAAGGAGAGTCTCTGCAGAGTTGACAGGCAAGCAGCAGCCAGGCTCAAGTCTGCTCGCTGCGCTGAGTGCGACTCGTCACGCACCGCGCTGAGCAACAGCAGTCAGGTCAGCACCATCTCACCCTGTGTGAAGGTCTAAGTGCCACATTCTCACCAGTCCATCCAGGAAACTGCTCTTGCTATCCCACACAGCACACCTGAGCCTGCTGCTTTGTTCTTGGCCACACACGAGACAATCTAAAACCTGCAGCCACAGAACGAACTGCCTGAACTAAGAATGAAATCCATACACTTGCAGTCACTATGGTGAACCTCATTTGCCAGCTGAAGAAAGCCAATTTAAGATTAAAATGCTGTACAGAAAAAGTAGCTTATTTTAGATATTGGATTGATCCAGGATTGGCAAGGCTTGGATTCCTGCAGATTTGTGCACTACACCTTCAAGGGAAGCTGAGAATGGACCTTATAAACACATGTAAATATCTAAAGAGTGGAGGTCATGAGGATGGGGTTGGGCTCTTTTCAGCAGTGCCCAGTCATAGGACAAGGGGCCATGGGTACAAACTAGAACATAAGTTTCACTTGAACCTAGGAAAAAAATTCTTTGACAGTGCTGGAGCACTGGACTAGTCTGCACAGAGAGGTTGTAGAGGAGTCTTCTCTGGAGACTTTCAAAGCCCTCACAGATGTGTTCCTGTGGAGCCTAACACAGGTAACACTGCTTCAGCAGTGGGGTCATATTGGATGACCACCAGAGGTCACTTCCAGCCCTTACTAGTCTATAAATCAATTAAGTGATCTCCAGACTCAACCCCAACACCTCTTTGTTTTCAAAAGTTGTCACTGTTGAGTGGACAAGAGGCATGCACATTGTGGACAGAAAGTGTAGAATTAGGAGCAATTAAAGGAATGAAATGTAAAATCTGCATTCTAACAGACTAATAGAGCTTGTGCAACCATTGCCTCCAACATATTGGCTCGCTCTCATCTTGAGTCAAAATTGGCTCCTGGGTGCAAGTGTGTGTGCTGGGTGAAGACAAAGAGAACTGGCATGGCACTCACCCATCCTCACTTCTAAAACAACGAAAAATCTTTGAAAGTAAGAAAAGAAAATTCTTGACAGAGTAACTTGTGAGTTCAGCCTTCTGTAAGTTACACAAGAAATTAGTGTGATGGTCTTGGTGTTATGCTTCTTGGAGATTTGCCTGTAGCATAACTATCCCATGCAGTCTGGCATGTGTTTACATGCCACTCTATACAGAAGAGTGAGACTGAGACAGAACAAGCTTCCCTGGCAGGACAGGCAGGAAAAAACCCACCCCAACAAAAGTGCTGTGCCCAAGAGTGCTTGCTCCTTTCTCTTTCTTGCAAGCAGAAACTTGCACACTGCATTAAGAGTGGAAACGGCCGAGATGATTTCTCACACTCACACATTTGCAGTAGGGCTGCCCTTACACTGCATGACAAAAGAATTCTCTGAGTAACCACCTGGGAGGCTGGACTCCTGCTATGCTGCAACTGGCTTGCTGCAGCTCTTCACTCTGCTGGGATGAAGCGAAGCAGCTGCAAGCCTGCCTGACTGGGAGTGTTAAACTCAGGGTATGACCAGTCTGCACATCCAGAGGTAAGCTCTCGGATCCTACCACAGGGCCTTGAACTGTTTTCCTTTTGAACTTAAGCCCAATTGTTTCCAGATTCATTATAATAGTCCAGAACAAACTGTCCTTGTCTCTTTCCATGCCTGAGTTTTCAAAACTTCCAACACTATCTACCCCTTCTCTCTCTGCTTTCCAGACAGCTCTTCTTTACCTACCTTGGGAAATAACTTTTTTCTTAATTATAAACTCAGTCCTTTCCATGTCACCTGCCAGTACTCAGCATCAGTTTGAGGTGAAGATGAAGTCAAAACAAGAAGACCAAATATACTTTTTATTCATTACTCAAGCATATATTAGTAGCAGAATATGTTGCAATGCCAGAGTGTAAGGTCACTTCTGCTCTAAAAAGAAAAATGTTGATGAATAGCCAGTTGAACAGAATCATCTCATTCTCAGAGCCTGAGGAGGGGCTCTTGTAAGTGACAGAAGTTTTTTTTCATTTTTTAGATGAGTGAAGACATCCTATGTTTTAGCACATGAGATATCCTAATCATAGAATGGTAGAGGTTGGAAGGACCTTTGAAGACCATCAAGTCCAACCCTTCTGCCAAAGCAGGATCACCTAGGGCAGGTCACACAGGAATATGTCCAGGCAGGTTTTGAGTCTCTAGAAGAACATTATCAAACATATATGCAGGTGTTTGCTAGAATCATGGAATGCATTGGGCTGGAAGGGTCCTCTAGAGGTTGGCTAGTCCAAGCCCCCTGAGGTAAGCAGGGACATCCCCAACTAGATCAGGTTGCTCAAAGCCCCAGCAAGCCTGACCTTGAATGTCTCCAGGGATGAGGCCTCCACAACTTCACTGGGCAATCTGTTCATTGTTTCACCACCCTCAAAATAAAGAGCTTCTTCCTAAAGCCCAGCCTAAACCATTGCCCCTTGTCCTAGTGCTACATGATCTTGCAAACAGTCCCTCCCCAGCTCTCCTGTAGCCCCCTTCAGGTACTGGAAGGCTGCTCTCAAGTCTCCCATAAGCCTTCTCTTCTCCAGTCTGAACAGCCCCAACTCTTGTCTTCATAGAAGAGGTGCTCTGGCCCTCCTCTCCAGCAGATCCACATCTTTGTTGTGTAGAGGGCCCCAGAGCTAGACACACTACTCCAGGTGTGGTCTCACCAGAGCAGAATACTAGGACTCCTCTCAGGAGCTATTAAAAAAAGCTACCAGAATCTATTTGGCAGCTTGTTAAGGTACATTTTTGTTGGGCTTTGTTTTGTTCTGCTTTTTCCTTCAAACAATCTATGTTTTTTCCTTACGTCATGGGTAAAGAGGACCTGCATCTCCTTAGGAAGGTTTGGGTTGTGTAGGAATCCTGTATCTTCTGGCCATGCATAGCTACAGAAGAGTGGATAGATGAGGCTAATTAACTATTTTCAGTTCAGCTTTGAATAGCCAATGTTTAAATTGTCTCTAAAATCAGTAGGATGATTGCCATGGGGATCATTAGCAACACACTATGAAAGAGTGATCCCAGCATCCCTACTGGACCAGCTCTTCACTATTCATCTGCCTTCCATCAGAAACCACAGTGAATACAGAACTACCAACCATTGCCACCTCCATCCACTGGTTTCTCACTTAGGTACAGCTTGTTCTCTCTGCTTTGTCATGTGCTCAGAGGTGAGGAGAGAGCTTAGTTTTTGAGAGAAACCAGACTATGAAGTCTTTATTTATGGACTGTGAAGGTGGCATCTGAGCAAGCTATCTCTAACATGCTCCAAAACACATTGAGTTTCTCCTTCAAGGAAACACTTTTGGAGTTGAAAGCTTACTTCAGATTTCCCTAGCTTATATTCAGCCTGTGACATGCACTCCTGGAAGCAACTGGAGTTTTGCAGCTGAATCAGAAGAGCCCAGGGTTTTGCTACTAACCCTGCTGCACCTATCCAAGTCACCCTGGAGTTCCTAAAACTTAATAAAGTTCTCTACTTCTTGCATCAGGCTGAGGTTAAGAGTCCCTCTGTGAAAACTAATCATCATCAGCAAACTCACCCAAGTAATCCCTTGAACCTATAACCTACTGATACAGATTTTTTCTTTTTTTCTTTATTATTTTCTCCTCCCCAATATTGAAACCAGTTAGAGAGATCAATAAGAGAATAAGCTAGTATTCAAAGAAGACAATTAAGAAAGTAAGAGTGAACTCATATGGTCACACAGTTGTGGGTTTTTTTCCTTATCTGCAGGTACTACTACACTTTCCAATACAAGCTCTCACCTACTGCATTCCCCCCTCCATCCCTCATTCATTCCTTTGCAAGGAACAGCAATGACTTGTCCTTAACACTTTGTGTGCAGCATTTTACATCTCTGCTGCCTCTTTGGCAATGTTTCTCTTCTTCCTTTAAGTCCCAGCACCTAATTTTGTCTTTTAGAAAGTCCAACAATCGGTGTGTTCTGTTCTTCACAAAGAGAACACACTGCCTGTTTGAAAAAAATCCTGCACCTCATGAAAGCTGAACCACTTTGTTTCACTCAAAAATGGTAACCCATCCCACCCACTTAGTGCAGGTGCTAGAAGAATCTGCTGAGTCTAAGTCACAAGCGCTGCCAAGATGAGTTGTAGATGCAGGTAACACTTTACCTAAAGCAGTGCCATCATTAACAAAAGGCTTACAAATCAGTAAGCAGGAGCATAACTGTGGTGGGAAGAGCACCTACACATACCTGACTTCATACCAGCAACTTTGATTTGGACTCACAGCATCACTAAGGTTGGAAAAGACCTCTAAGACCAAGTCTGACCATCAACCAACCCATCACCACCAGGCCCACTAAACCATGCCCTGAATTAGTTTATTCTTATGAGAAGCCTACAGCCTTTGGCTTAGTACTCACTGCTAATTTTAACCTGGAATGAAAGGAAACTAGCAGTTACCTGTGCCATACACTGAGATTAACTGTGAATAGTACTTCAAGGAAATAATTGAGTGTTCTCTGTGATTCCTGTGAAGTGTTAACGTTGGGGCTGCCTCAGGAGAGTTTTTCCTG
>VWYK01030339.1:0-23905 GCA_013399775.1 Semnornis frantzii | reverse complement strand
TCTCTGAGTGTCTTATCTATGTTTGTGTTTTTATTCTTATACATCTCAGCAAGCCTATGAGTGAAGTAGTCATCACCACTGTTTGCTTTTCACAGCCTATAATTCTCTCCATTAAAATATTCCAATTAGCCTCAAACCAGCACACTGATAAACAACAATTTGCTAGTGCTGTGCTAGAGAAGTATTAGAAACATTTAAGGCAGCAGCAGCTACACCTGGCAGCATTGCTTCACCTGCTTACCAGCCATCTGCAGAAGCTGCTTTGTGGTTTGCAGATTTCTTCCTGCTCTACTCCATTCTGGCATATCACAGAGATAAGATGCAGGCCTGTTCTGTCTACCAAAAGCACATTTTAAAAGGTTAAAAAAAAAAAAAGGAGGCTTTCACAGCAGGCTACCTGGGCAAGAAATTTGACAGGTAGTTTCCTCAGAAACACAGCTGAGCTTACAAACCTTGCCCAAGCAGATAGAAACATGACTTTCAATATCCAGCTGGAACCTTATTTGATGATTGAAAGACCCCTGGATGCATGCTTTCAGGATTGTTTTTTTTTTGATTCAGTGCTCCAAGAAAGTGTAGATGTGGCACTTTGGGACATGGTTTAGTGGGCATGCTGGTGCTGGATTGCCACTTGGACTTGATGATCTTAGAGGTCTTTTCCAACCTTAATGGTTCTGTGATTTTTGAGTGTTTAGTCATGTTCTGACTTCCCTAGCAAGGTTAGATGGTCTATTAGATGATGTTGAAGCTTGTTACTCCCCACAGCTTGAAATTTGTTGGTGCTTTCCCAAAATAGTTATCACCAGAAGGAACAGCCCTTTTACCTGCTTGCTTATTTTGTGTTTTCCTTCCCACCTTGCTGCCCTTCCCCCCAAAAGGGTAGCAGTGCAAACTGAAATAATCAGTGGTGAGGCCACACCTTGAATACTGTGTTCAGTACTGGAGCCTCACTACAAAAAGCATATTGAATTGATGGAGTGGGTCCAGAGAATGGCAACAAAGCTGGTTAGAGGTCTGGAGACCTTGTGAAGAGAAGCTGAGGGAACTGGGCTTGTTTAGTCTGGTGAACAGGAGGCTAACAGGAGACCTTCTGGCTCTCTACAACTCCCTGAAAGGAGGTTTGAGCTGGGTGGATGCAGGCCTCTCCTCCCCAGGAATGAGTGATAAGAAAAAAGGAAACAGCCTTGAGTTGCACCAGGGGAAGTTTAATAAAGAAATTTTTCATAATATCCAAACTGAAAGAGGGATCAGGTGTTGGAACAGGCTGCCCAGGGAGGTGGAGTCAGCATCCCTGGAAGTGTTCAAAAAGAATGTAGACATGACATCTTGGGGAATGGTTTAGTGTGCATGATGGTGTTGGACTTGATGATCTTAGAGATCTTTACCAACAGAAATGGAGTTGTGATTTATACTTCAGTATTATCAGAAGGAAAAGTACTATGCACATGCAGTAATATCATTTTCCTCCCTAGCGTCAGTCTTGGCACATTTTTCTGCTGTTCAGTGGTGCAAAATCTCCCTGTACACTGTGAAAGGAGAAAATAGACTGTAAGGGAAAAAAAAACAAGCAAAGATTACACTGAAAATGACATGTGAGGCTCTGCTGAAACTAGCCAATAATATAACTTTGGAAAAAGAAAAGGAGGCAGTGGGTAGGATAGACTCAGCCTCTAAAGAGTTTAATAAGTTGCCTGGCCCCGTTTCTGCTGCCAGTTCTCCTGCTGTATATGGGGGATCAATGCTTTGAACATCACAGAGCTAGCTCCAGCTTTATACCTTGTGTAACAGAGAGCAGGATGCAACATAACAAATATGTGGAAAGGAAAGGATATTGCCTTTCTTATCCAATGTTATTTCAAAGTTTATGCTTGTGACTCCACAGAAGTCCATTAAAAACCTCTAAAAATCACAGTCCTTGCTGCAGGACTGCAATAGTTGACTTCAGTTATACTGTAAATAAAGAGCCTTGAACAGTAAATCTCTTCATAATCAATGGCTTTGGTACATGCCCAAACGAAACCTCCTGACACCTACTTATTTTCAGCTGTAATTTTCCCAACACATCTCTTCCTCTGCTCCACCCTTTTGACTGGTAAGGTAGCAGTGGCACTATATGCCTTATCACACAGCCACTTGTCTCCTCCAAAACCTGGCAGCAGTGCCATAAATGCTTCACTTCTCTTTCAAAACTATCATAGAATGACTTCATCTGGAAAAGACCTGATAAATCGAGTCAAACCATCCACCCAACACCAACACCATTAAACCATGGCCCAACGTGCCATGCCTATACATGCTTTTGAACACCTCTGGGGATGGTGTCTCCACCACTTTCCTGGGCAGCCTGTTCCAATGTGCAACTTGAGGTCATTGCTGCTTATTCTATCACTCGTTACTAGGGAGAAGAGACCAACCCCTATCTGTCTTCTACCACCTTTCAGGCAGTTGTAGAGAACAATAAGGTCTCTCCCCATCCTCCTTTTCGCTTCTTTTTGCTGTTGCAGAGGTTTTTTTCCTCAGATTTGGCTGGTCTGATGAGCAATTTGGCAATTATGGACATGCTGGAACATATCCAGAGAAGGGCCATGAGGATGGTCAGAGGGCTGGGGCACCTCTCCTGTGAGGACAGGCTGAGAGAGTTGGGGGTGTTCAGTCTGCAGAAGAGGAGGCTCTGAGGAGATCTTATTGTGGCCTTCCCATATCTGAAGGGAGCCTACAGGAAAGCTAGGGAGGGACTTTTTAGGGTGTTGGGTAGTGATAGGACCAAGNCGAAGGGGGAGATTAGAAGAAGTGGTTAGTGGAGTTACTCAACAGAGAGGAGAAGCCAGAACTGCTAGCCCAAGAAGCTGTGCCCCAGAAGCTGCTAGCCCAAAACCCAAGACTCAAGTGCCTCGTGACCCAGACTGCCTGCTTGAGGGACTCTTATCTTTTTGTAAACATTCACAGCAAGCCTATGAGTGAAGCAGACATCACCATTGTTTTCCTTCACAGCCTACAGTACAGTACAAATTTTCTCTACTAACATATTCCAATTAGCTCAAACCAGCACATTTAGATTAGATTAGATGTTAGGAAGAAGTTCTTCACCACGAGGGTCTTGAGACACTGGAACAGGTTGCCCAGGGAGGTGGTGGAAGCCTCGTCCATGGATGTTTTTAAGGCTGGGCTGAGTGTGGCTCTGGGCAACCTGATCCAGTGAAGTGTGTCCTTGGCCATGGCAGGGGGGTTGGAACTAGATGGTCCTTGGGGTCACTTCCAACCTTGACAATTCTGTGATTCTGTGTAATGTTGTCATCTGCATGACAACAACAGGACATTAACCTGAACGAATTGGCAGAGTCCCCTGCTATACCCAAAACTTTGCACTGTAAACACAACCTCTTGCTGCACTGAGGATGTATCTAACCCTCTCTAGGGTTCCCCTGGCTTCAGGGAAGTGCATGAGTGGGGAGGTAGGAAATGGTATCTTGGCTCCTGTGGCTTTTGGCCCAGGAGATGTGACCCACACTGGTTGGTAATAAAGTTACTATTAAGTTCTGGTTTTACAGATGGTAAAAACCTTGTTTTCAGTAGGTCTTTCTCTCCCTCTCCCCATCCAAAACATTGTGTGTGTGATTTAAGCAGCCAAGAAAACTTTTTGCCTACTGTTCATATAGAGTAGGACAGCTCAGGTGCCAAAGTATTTTTGTTCCTTTGAAAGGAACTAGTGTGCAAAAAAACACTACAGCACAGCACGGCTCAAGATTGGGGAGGAAAGTTACAAAGATCATCCATAACAACATTAAAGCAGAGACACTTATAATCATGGATCACAAATAGCACAAATCAGCTCCTCCTGCACATGATTTACAAGGTGTTACATAGCTAGGGATAGAAAGGCATGGAGGAAAGGTACACAGGAAGGCAAAACTGCATTTCATAAGAAATGTCTTCTGCATAGCAATGTGAATGAGCACTTCCCTAGCAATGCCCAGTGTCATTCCCTACTAGGTATCAAGGATAGAAGGGTAAGAAAAAACATAGGCTATATGGCAGTTTGTCTCTTGTTTCCCCTCTTCACACATGCCAACAAAATTCTGCTTTTAGATAGATGCTTCTGACTGTGAGATGTTTCTGCCTTAAGAATCTTACTGTGATGTGACCAGATATTGCTAGGTGCTCTAATAGGTCATCTCTTATGTTTTTGAAAAACAGGAGTAACAAACTGTGCTGGTTTGAGCTAATTGGAATATTTTAATAGAAAAATTATGCTACAAGCTGTGAAGGAAAACAATGGTGATGTCTGCTTCACTCATAGGCTTGCTGAGATGTTTAGGTATAAGAAAACCAAAACAAAGAAGATAAGAGAGTCTTGAGCTGGCAGTCTGGGTCACGAGGCACTTGGGTCTTGGGCTAGCAGCTTCTCAGGCACAGCTTCTTGGGCTAGCAGCTCTGGCTTCCCCTCTCTGTTGAATAACTTCACTAACTGCTTTCCTTCTAATCCCCCCTTCGGCTGATTCTCCAAAACCTTGGGGTAAGGTGTGGGGGTGCGGAGAAGGTGGAAGGGTGGTTGGGAGCCCCTCCTGGAGTCTCTGATTTCTGGGAGGGGAGTTGTGTGTCTGTATTACCTTTACCGTGTATATTTCTGTAAATATTCCTGTCGATAGTGTATATATTTGGTTGTACATTGTGCTGAGCTGTAAATAGAGCTTCATCTCTTAACTTCCAGCTCCAGCTGAGAATCTAGTCTGGGTCATTTTAAAGTGTGGAGGGGCAGGGACCTCCCAAACCGTCACACAAACCAACAATAACCAAAACCCCCAAACAAAACAGTGACAGCCACACCACAAACCAAACACTGAAATGCTCCAACACTATGGGACTTCCCCAAGTTGGTCTCCAATCATATTTTCTACTGCACAAGTTGGATATCCATTTCATGTGATCCTAAGATCTTGTGACATCTGCTTTCAATGAATTAAAAGCAGCTTCTGTGCTGCAGTTAGAAGCCTGCCCTGCCTGAAGCACAGGCAAGCCACCTGAAACATGAAAAAGCTCAGACAGTAATAAAAAGCTCTATTAAGATCAGCTAGTAACACATTGAGATATTGAGTAATACATCAAGTCATAGGAAGAATAAACACAGATTAAGCACAATCTTTAAGCCTAATGATATCACGCCTCGAGTTAGAATACAGATAAACAAACACCAGAGCTCAATCACAGACTGCTCTATCATTCTTTAAACTGTGATAAACAAAAATATTCCTTGTGTAGAGCAAGGCAAGCAGCAGTGATTCTAGACACTGCCTTCCAGATTGCTCAACAACAAAAAAAAAAAGTTTTATCCTGCACAACCTACCACATCAGAGCTTTTTGTTGTTATACCTCTTTTCATTTGCCTTTTGTAAAGGTCCAGAGATGGACAAAGCTGCTAAGGGATCTGGAGAACATCTCTTCTGAAGAGCAACTGGGGTTGTTTTGTCTGGAGAAGGTAAGGCTGAAGGGAGATCTCCTTGCTCTATAAGTCTGTAAGGATGTTGAGTGAAGTGGGTTTTGGTATCTTCTCTTAAGTAACTAGTGATAGGATGAAAAGAAATGGTCTGAAATTGTGCCAGGGAGATTTAGATCAGGTAAGAGGAAATATTTCTTTCCTGCAAAAGCAGTCAGGCATTGAAACAAGCTGCCCAGGGAGGTGGTGGAATCAGAATCCCTGGAAGTGTTCAAGAACCACGTAGATGTGGCACTTGAGTTTAGTGGGCATGGTGGTGTTGGGTCAGTGGTTGGATTTGATCACAGAGGCCTTTTCCAACCTTAGTGATTCCATAATTCTATATTTATTGCTGTAAAAGATTTGAGCCACATATGACAACTCAAGAAGTGAAATGTTGACAATCAAATATTATGCTTCATTTCCCAGATGCAAACCTGCATAGCTTTCAGTGTTTTGTGAGGAATGCCACTGATGCTGAAACAGCTGTGTGTATTCAAAGTAGCTCCATGCACTATGAAAGCTTTTAGCTGTGCATGAAGCCACCAGAGCAAGGTACAGCTGATTCAAGAAAAGGGTCAAGCAGTTCTGCCCTTCACATCAAGGGCTCTCACCTAATAATTTCCACAATAATTTTTACAAAGTCTGCAAGGCACCAAATAGCTCCCATAACACAAACAGCACTGTAGGCCAAACTGATGGGGAAAAAAAAAAATAATCCATGAGATACATCCATAAGAGAAGCCATTATTGTCCTTTCAGCTCTCCAAATTCTCTGGTGAAGATTGAACGTGGGCCAGTGCAAGCTCCTGTATGAGTTAAACTGACCTAACAGATAGGAAACTGGCTGAGCAATAAAACCTACACATTAAAAGAGAAAAACCAAAACTGCAGAAGGCAAGCATTCCCAGTCAACAGCTATTTCTTTTCAAGGCTGTCATCTAAACTCACAGACAGGTTTAGGCACAAATGCTGTGAGTAACATAATATATATTGTGTAGCACCTGAGGGATGTTGCTCCCATGTCAGCTCCCATGTCCATTTGAAACCTCTACAGTGTCAGCCCAGATGAGAGCTGGGGAAGGCACACTTTCAACCACTGCAAAGTGGCACTGAGAAGTTGAGGTGGGGCCTCACCAGCACTGAGTGGGACAATCACTTCTCTGGTTTTGCTGGTCACACCACTTCTGATACAGCCAGGATGCTGTAAGCACAAATCATGATTTACCCTGGGTAAAGAAAAAAATCATCCCACTCCCAGCAGTTGTTTTAAACTCTCTAAGTGTGTAACTGTGCTGGGTTGAAACTAATAGGAATATTTTGATGAAAAAAAGCATAGGCTGTGAAAAGAAAGCAATAGTGATGACTACTTCACTCACAGGCTTGCTGAGATGTATAAAAGCAAGGACACAAACACAGATAAGACAGAGTCTCTCTGACAGAGTTGGTGTGTCTTCTCCCTGGGCTTCTGCTGTTAACTCATCATTCCGCTTCTAACCCCCCTTGATGATCCTCCAAACTCACCCTGCACGCAAGGCAGACCTTGGGATNTGTGAGTATAAAGCTTCATTCTTTAGCTTCCAGCCAACCGAGTCTAGTCTGGGTGATTTACATAGAGCTGGTGGGCAGGTAACTCCCAAACCATCACAGTAACACACCCTAGCTCATCCCTTACAAGCAAATCTACTCCTTTTTAGCCAACATTTCTCATAACTCAAGGTTGTCCTGGTGCCTGTGACCATCTTCCCCTATTTGTATCTTTTAAACTAAAAAAGCAAGTCAGGTTGTTCTGTGCCTCACGTCGTTTAGTTTCATTCTTTGTTTTATTTCTTTCCTACCATCCCAAGAAATTATTTTTCCTCTGGTCTAATGACAATTTAACTTTAGTTACAGTTTTGTGGATTTCTTTTTTCTGGTCCTGCTCAACCCCTCCCTCCCATATGTATGAAAAGGCTCCCTCCCACCTCTTAGTAACTAGAATGGTGCTTAGATTACCAAGACCTGAATAGCTGCTCAGGCCTGGAGGCAGGTGATTACCAAGTCTCATCCCCTGGTCCTGGCAAGACTGGTGTTTGTTTACATTTGCTTTCCATGAAGGGAAACCCAAGTGCTGGGGCAGCCCAAACCACCAGGAGGTACACCTGCCAGTTACAGTCACCAGCAGTCCCTACCAGGAACCATTCCAGAGAGTGGTGCTTCATTGCTTCCCTTCTCTGCAGGAGCAATGCTGACTATTACTGATTTGTATATTCAAAGGTGATCATCAGCTTCTATATCTATATATAACTGTACCAGACCTCTTATACTGCTAGGGTCATGCTTAAACACCTGCCACAGCCCTGGTGGTGCCTGAACCCTTTCTTGAAGGCTTAGCTTGTGCTCAACACTTTCCCCTACCCAGAGAGGCCACCCTGAAGCCAAAAAAAAACCCTCAAAAAATCAGTCTCAATTCACAGCTCTGCAGAGTCCTGTTAAACCCAGAGTAAGGGTTGTCTGGCCTTGCTGGTTTGTAGTATTAATTTTACAGATTTGGTCCAAAAATTAATTTTTTTCTGGCAATTTGTCTTGAGATGGCACTGCTGCACATTCCTTGTGACACAAAGTTTTGAGGACAGAGCATCACAAATCACCTTTACAGGAAGTCCTACACATAGATCAACAACTCACCTTTCTCTCCTGTGGTCTTTCTAGATTTAAGTGTTCTTTATTTCTTCCTCAGTTACTTGCTAGGCTTACAAATTGCTCTGCAAGTTTTTGTGTCACTGGATTTCAATCAATTTGTTATTTGGAATAGTTGGTCATTTAGCAAGTTCTTCAGCCCTGACCTTCTTGTCCACAGACCACCATTCTAATTGTGTATAATCAATCATTTTGACCTTCTACAGTTTAAGGATTGTAGTAGATTCCAGTAAGGATAATGCAACTACTCAAGTTGTACCAGGGGAGGTTTAGATTTGACATTTGAAGCAAATTCTTGACCAAAAGGGTTGTCAAAGACTGGAACGGGCTCTGCAGGGAGGTGGTTGAATCCTCATCCCTAGAGGTCTTCAAAAGACAGAGAGATGTGGTGCTGAGAGACATGGCTTAGAACCAGACTTAGTAGAGCTAGATAACGAGACAGCTTGGTGATCTTAAAGGTTGTTTCCAACTGAAGGCATTCTGTGCTTCTACTGCTTCTAGTTACCCCGGGTTAGAATCTGAGAGTGACTGATGTTCTGATTGCTACCATGGCTTTTGCTGTTGAGCAGAAGATGCGCTGCTCTGATGCCTGCACAAAGTGCAGATCACCGATGAGGACCAACACAGATATTAATATCAGCAACTTCTAAATGGCATAAAAGACACCTCTACAGCAACCAAACCTCTGTAAAACCATATAGTTTGGTTTTGGTTTTTTTGATGAAAAGCAGCCTAATTATTGACCTCCCTGCCTTGACAGACCACCACAATGCATTCTTCTGAGCTGAACTGTAAAAGCTCAACGATGTGTAAAATGAGTCTTGAGTAAGATTATTAGATGCTATCAGCTTCTCAAAGCGAGTGTGTGACAAGATCTGATAATGTGTTGAGGATCAATGCATCTGTCCTTCTTGCATCTCTGCTCTCCTAGAGAGAAAGCAACTGTCAGACCTAGTGAAGAGATCACAGTTGCTCAGCAACAGTAACAACACAAATATGCTCCTGGCATTGGCCTGGCAGCAGGGGAAAAAAAGGAAGAAAAAAAAAAGAAGAGAATCTGTTGCAATGATAAGCACTGATAGAAAAGAAGCTCCATCACACAAACTGTGTGCACACTGAAATATTAGTTACACTTTTCATCAGAAATCCTACTTTAAATACAATAATCACATGGCAAAGTGTATTCAAAAGAACAAATATCACCAATATGGAAAACAAAAAAAAAGTGTTCTGAGGCTAAATCAGGAGAGATTAATCTGAGTTCACAGAATCTTAGGAATTATTTCAAGTGGAAAAGACCTTTAAGATGGAGTCCAACTGTGAAATCATTCACAGAAATTACATAGAAATTATCAGGTGACCCAGCAGAACTCCATAAACCCATAAAATAAAATACCATAATTTGTATTGGATTATATGGGGCTTGTTCCTGAAGGATCAGTCACCACTTTGAGTTAAGCACACTAGACTTAATTGAATCAAGCCACAGGAGCTCGAAGCCCTCTGGACTAATAGCTAATTCACATTATTTGTCATCTTTCTTTCGGGCACTTGCTTATCACTTTGTAATTTGTGAACTGCAGGCTGATGGACACGAGCCTCCCGGAGCTCTCCTCAGCGCCGCTCGGCAAATTCAAAGATCAGGACTCATTGGCTGAATCTCCATATGCAAACCAAACAGTGGAAATTAAGTGATCTAATGTAACAAAGGGACAAAAATGAAATTATTTCTTCCAGTGTTCTTTGTTTGTCTATCCTTAACCACGATCTCAGAGAAGTGTAAATTAGAAGCTGGAATGATTTATTTCCAGAATTAAATCGAGCACAGGGCTACTTTTTCATTTCTTTGTGTACTTTCACTTCCTGCTTTCCTCCCTTCCCCTTGAAAGAGCTATTTCAACAAGAGCAAGTAAATGTCTATAATTGCAAAAGAAAATGTTAATATAACATTTACACAGTTCAACAGCTTCAAAGCTGTTTCGCTGAATGCATACAACTAAAACAAAAAAGAAACCTTACGCAGAAGGCAAAAACCTGCCAAATTGCTATTTCAGTGGGAAATTTTGCTGTGAAACCTTAAATGCAGAAACAAAGCAGAGGTGAAAAAAAAATAAATAAATCAAAGTCTCATCTTCTACCTAATTCAAACCATTTAGGAGCTCTGTGCCTAAGCCAAGGATTACCAGTGATACTATCTCCTTCAGTACGCTGCGCCTAAAGAAAGCATCCCTCTTATTAAAAAAAAAGGGGGGGAAAAAAAAGTTTAAAGCCAAATAATTCAGGCTTGCATAAATCTTTAATAGGAGCTACCCTCCCAGGATTGGCTGCACTTTCTTTTCTCTGCCCAAGGGAAACACAATATGTCTTAGAAAAGAATAATAGTAACTCCATCTTGTGTGTTATATGATAGCTTCCAGTAATCCAGAGGATTTTGCCTTTGTCTGTCATAAACAAAAGGCCACCCATACATAATGTGTCCAGGCTTTTTCCAGACTCCTCACCTTAGCAGGTGACACTCAGGAGATGGACGAGGAATACTAAGCCCTCCAGTTGCTGCAGGCAACTTTACTCTCATGACAATTTAGAAATGGGGAAAGAAAAAAAAGGAAAAAAGAAAGATCCAAGGAAAAAAAGGCCCAGATTCTGCCCCTGTAAGAACAAAGCATTATTTACACCCTGCAGTTGTCCTGATTTTCCAGAAATCTATTTTAAAATTATGCTACTGGGCCAAAAACTTGCATTACCATGTTGGGCTTTGTTGAGCTTGCTTGTTTCTACTGATAAAGAAATTTCCCTCTTAAATAAAACTCACACTCTCTACAAACTATATGTACAAACTAGAGAATAAAAGAACAGCTTAAGTAGAAATTTAAGACCTTAGAATAGGCACTTAGCAATCCAGTAATTATATCTGAAATCAATAGCAACAATCCTCCTACTGCAAAGAAAATGTCCAAGGTACTAAACATACATCTACACCACAGTTCAGTCATGAAGATGCATTGTGGAACCTAACAGAGCATCAGCATTCAGGACAAGCAGACGAAGAAGGGACACAGGGAGAGGCATAGCTTTTGAAAGGGTGGAGGTGGCAGCAGCAGGAGCTGGGAAGCCCCAAGCCGTGCCACCCAGCAGTACCCACAGCTGGAGTTCAGCCAGGACCTTCCAACACCACAGGTTTTCCAAACCTGAGGCATTCCAACCAAGAAACCCCCAAAATGGTCCTTTAGAAACCGAGCTTCCCAGTTCAGAAGAGACAGAGAGAGTTCAGCGGAGGGCAGTGAACATGATGAGGGAAAAGGAGCATCTCTTGTTTGATGAAAGGCTGAGAGACCTGAGGCTCTTTAGCTTGGAGAAGGCTGAGGAGGAATCTTCTTAGTATCTAAAGGGTGGGGATCTTGTCCTGTCACTGGGCACTGCTGAAAAGGGGCAACAGATGCAACCTGGAACAGAGGAGGTTTCATTTAAACATAAGGAAGAACTTCTTTGAGTGTGACAGAGCACCAGAGCAGTTGCAGGGTCTCCTCTGGAGACTTTCAAAGTCCAGCCAGATTTGTCTTTGTGCATCCTGCTCTGGGTAGCCCTGCTTCAGCAGGGGCATTGGATTAGATCCCTGGAGGTCCCTTCAGACACCCAGCATTCTGGGAAGCAGGTGCTTTAAATAGCTCTGCCACCAGACTGTCTCCCCCAGCACTATGAGTGGTTTCTGCAATGGACAGAACCTGCTAGAGAGGGATGCTATGGGACCAGGCTGCAGGGACACATGTGGCCTGATTACAGCACAGAGGAGTGCCTGAGATCTTTTTAAAATCACTTTGTGTAGGTATGCTAAATAATAATTGGTGTGAAATAAGGCTTCATGGGTCTTTTGTTGACTAGCATTGAATGACCTGTTAGATTTTCAGCGACAGGCCCCGGCTATCAGGTAGCAGCTACGGAAATTGAGGCCCATCACCCTCAGCAGTTTACATGGCAAGTGCAAACGGGCATTAATTGGAAGAGTCTTTCAGGCTGACAAGAAGACAAAGCTTTAGCACAAGCAGTGCCTGTAGCCTGTGACAATAAATCATTTTGCTCTTCAGCTGGGGGTGGCTGGGTTCTGTCTTGTTTGACACAAATGTGAAGAAAGTGCTGCTATACTGTAACCTCCAAAGGCTAAGTGTGGGTTAAGTTGCTAAACCTTCTAACACATCTAGAAGAAAATGAATACCAGAATTCTGTTTTGTTTGGTTAATAAATGCTATCAATGCCACTAGAAACACTAATAAACTTGGACTGGATTAAGTACATTATTTTACACACTGCTTGCAGAATTACTGCGAGCACCAGACTTGGAAGAGTTAGGTAATGGTTGGACTAAATGATCTTAAAGGTGGTTTCCAGCAGAAACAATCCTATGATTCTATGTACTTAGACACATACTCTCCTTACAGCATACAGAGATTTCTCTGGGCTATTACATCTGGTGTAAACACATACATTGAATAAATGTCTCTTAGGGTAGGAAACTGGAAGTTAGAAATATCTAGTGTTTAAGCATGCCAATGCTCCATGCTGCTGTAAGGATTCTTGGAAAAGCATCATCAGCCTATAGAGACAGCTCTGACTGCAGTCTTAGTGCTTATCCTGCTGCCTCTCACCAGGATCATTGTGCCCATACTCTACCCCTGCCCTTGCACTACATCTCCTCCCAAACACTCCACTTCTGTCAATACTCAACCCAGACTCCAGTACTGAAACTATTTGGCACGTGTTGAGCTGCAGCTGGTGGAGGGAACATGGCGAGGCGATGGTATGCGTGCAGATGCGGTTACAGAGCTGACTTTGTTCCCTGGCAGTTCTCGAGCTTAAATCTAATCAAACTTGTGCCAGAAGCCTTACTGGGCAAATGTGCGGCTTGGTGAGCACCGAGAAACAGGCACCCAGAGCTGAAGTTTACCTCAGCTGTAAGATGGGTCTCTGGGAGCCAGCAGTGCCCCAGCATGCAGGGGTTTTATCCTTGAGGACACTACGATCATAAATAGGATCATAACAGCTACCTGGCTATGAGAACACACATCTACATTTGGGACTCACAGCTACCAGCATTCTCCTCTGGCTGACTGTGACCCACTGCATTGAATTTAGTTGGAACAGGCATTTAAAATCATTGAATTCAACCATTATCTAAATCTACCCAGTCTGGTGATAAACCAGATCCCTCAGCACCACATCTCTGCATCTCACTCGGCCACCAAGAACTGTCTCTATCCACACTGAAGTATTGCACTACTCACTCTTGGGTTGAGGGATACTTACTTTTGAAAAACAAAGTACAAATGTAAATTCATAGTGCTTGGAATATCAAGGGCTTGGGTGTTTTGGTTTTGTATTTGGTTTTGGGGGGTTTTTTGTTTGGTTTTTTTTTCCTGGTGGTTGAGGCTAATTCCATTAAAGAATTGAATTATCATGGTACCAAGTATAATCAGTTATTAAATAGTTAACTCATAGGTTCATTGTCATCAAGCAGAGGCCATGAAACTTGAAGCAAGCATGCAGGTTGCCCAAACAGCCCCTGAGCTCTACTCTATTCCATGGACTACCTCTTTAAGGAATTGTTTTAAATATTGGACAGAAATGTATAGATTGGACTGCACTGGTTGCTAATTGCAGGAAACCAAATACATTTCCATATCAAAGGCCCAGAGTTAGTTCTACTAAATCAGCATAAAACTCTTGTAGGACTTACCTCCCACCCTTCTAACTCTCTTTTTTTCTCCCCCCAAATGACATGATCTAAAACTGCTTTGGGTCATAGAATTGTTATGGTTGGAAGATCATTGAGTCCAGCCTTTAACCCAAGACCATCAAGGCCATTAAACCATGTCCCAAAGTGCTATGTCCACACCTGTCTTGAACACCCCCAGGGACAGTGACTCTAGCACCTCCCTGGGCAATCTATTCCCATGAATAGGAGGTCAGAGGAATGCACTCATTGCGCACCAAATGAATCATGGAATGATTTGGGTTGGAAAGGACCTCCAGAAGTCATCCAGTCCCATCCCCTCTGCAGTAATCAGGGGCATCCTCAGCTAGATCAGGCTGCCCAGAGCCTTGTTGAGAATGCAAATCCTGTCATTGCTTTCAGATGGGTCAAGGAAGTGAGCAGTCACCAAAACATCTTCCTTTGGTGATTACATGGCTCAAGACATCTCTTCGAGTTAGCTGAGTGCTGTGAGAGAGTACAAATCTATCAGGAGACAGAAATATATTTAAAAAAAAGTAAGAATCTAAAAGGTCACCATTTGAAAAATAAGGGGAAAAAAGCAAAGCAAATAAGTTGGATTTCTGTAGTAAAATATTACTACCATAAATTTCCTACTTGCCCAACCTGCCAATCTGTTCTTCTGTGCTGCTCAAGTCCATGTCCTGATAATACAACCCAGTGTAGGCAGAGGCTGACACTGCCTTGTGAGGCAGAGCTGCTGCCCTGTTTGCTGTGTGCTGTTTGGCAGCTAACTCCTCACCTCAGACACACACTATTGCTTCTGCTCCCGGATCGATTGACTGAACCTTTTATAAACAGCAGTAGGGAACTGGAGATTGTCTTGCAAAGGTTCATGGCATGAACCTTGCATACATCCAGGCATGTGCTACTCCACATGGACTTCCTGGCAAACAAAAACACTCACATAAATGCTTACAGAAAATGTTACTGAAGCAAGTTCATCACTTGCTGTTTTCCTGTGCTATTTATCTTGTTTTTTGTAACAACTCCCATTTGTCATAAGCAACCTAGGAGGCACTGCAAGCTTTTCAAGGCCAGCATCCACAACACCAGTTCTGTGACAGGCACCTAGCAGACATTACCAGAACAAGAGAATATCAGAACATGCTTCTTTTTTCTTGTTCTTTTAAACCCACTGTTGTCCAAAACTCAGGAAAGCAGCTGTATTTTGATTGTACATAAAATAGAACACCAGGGATCAAACTGAAAATGGTTGTTTACAACATTTACTATTCTCCATTCCTCCCCCCTTTCCCTCTGTCCCTATTAATTCCCAAGTTTCACTGGTGGTTTCCTCTGGATTTCAAGGTTCAGTCAGTTCAGCCTGGGTGCTGGCTATAAACCCCTTCACAAGGCAGTTGAAGTTTTCCTTTCCTTGCTCTAGTTTGCCTAGCAGCCACAACAGAAGCAAAGAGAGGGTGTCAGAGCCCTTCCATCTGAGGTGGCATTACTACTATGTTGTAAATAACCTCATCCCCTTCTGGAGCTGTTTTTGTGGTTCAGGTCTCCTGAAGCTATGCCATAAGGACAGCTACCTCCTTAGGAAGGTATTTTAGTAAGGTCTGGTTTTCCTCCTGGCTTTGGAAGAAGTTACAGTGTAAGACTGCATCCTTTTTCCTCATAAAAAGTACCATTTTCATAGATGTTAGAGAAATTAGTTTTGCCTCTTCTTAGGACCTTCACACACCTCTGGCTTCTCAGCAACTTGAACATCACTTGCACATCACACAACCCTATGACTGAACTAAAGATCTTCCACCACTGCAAGGACCAATTCCATTGCACAGCATAGCACAGTTCATGGACATTAGTCAAGATTTACCATACTACAATTCTGCAAGTTTACCATTTTGCTAATGGGGAACAAAATCCCAAGGCAGAAACTGACCTTGCTAGTTAAAGCTGCATCTCCAGCAGGAGCTCTGAACCAATGCTTTATTTACTTAGTAAGAGAAACTCTTTAGGGCAAGAAGAAACTGATTTCTTTGACCCATTCACAAAGTCATAGATCTAAAACTTGAAACTTGTGGTAATCCAGAACCAGTCGAATCCCTTAAAAAAAAGTTAAATGTTAGTTAAAACAGTCATTTTCAAACCATGTAGATGCAACACACCTGTTACATCATAGAATGGGTTGGGTTGGAAGAGACCCCCAGAGGCCATCTAGCCCAACCACCTCTGCACTAAGCAGGGGCACCCTCAACTAGATCAGGTTGCCCTGAGTGCTGCTGAGCCTTACCTTGAATATCTCCAAGGATGTGGCCTTAACTACCTTCCTGGGCAACTTGTCCCAATGTTCCATTACCCCCATGGTAAATAACTTGTTCCTAACATCCAATCTAAATCTACTCTTCTCTAATTTCAAACCACTGCCCCTAGTCCTACCACTCCAGGCCTTTGTAAATAGTCTCTCTCCACCCTTCTTGTAGGTCCCATTCAGGTACTGGAAGGTGACTATTAGGTGTGCCCAGAGCCTTCTCTTCTCCAGGCTGAACAGCCCCTGCTCCCTCAGCCTATCCTCTTAGCAGAGGTGCTCCAAGCCCCTGATAATCCTCATGGCCCTCCTCTGCACTTGCCCCATCAGGTCCATGTCCTTCCTGTGCTGGGAGCACCAAATCCAGACACAGTACTCCAGGTGAGGTCTTACCAGATGCTGTAAAACAATTTGGTTTATTACTTGTCAGAGAAGTTCTGATCAGCATGAATCATTTCATGTAACCAACTACTGCTTCCCATTATGCACTTAGCGTTTCTCAAACCTGCAGCTCTCCAGCCTGCCCATGCACATTTTTGCAGTTCTCTTTTAGTCAACAGTATTAGAAGCTTCTCTACTCCACCCAGGGGTAGATCCCAGCCCACAAGAACAGCCTCACTGCTGTGAACACTAATTTTTCAATTTCTTTGCCAACTTTTTCTTTCAGAGCTAACATTACTCTTTCTAGCACTCCACTGGCTTTGATGTAGCTGTGCACAATTAAAAACTTTTAAAAGCTTTCCTTAATTCCATATTGCTACCCCACCCACCATACACATGCTTACTAAGAAATGGTCTGAGAAACTGGTGTTATCTTCACCTTCTTCGCATCCTGGCCTGTATCAAAAGAAGTGGAGCCAGCAAACTGGCAGAGGTGATTTTGCCATGGTGAGACCTCACCTTGAGTGCTGTGTCCAGCTCTGGGATCCTCTACACAAGAAGACCATAGAAATGCTAGAGGACAGGCACAAAAATGATCAGAGGGTTGGAGTACCCCTCCTATGAAGACAGGCCAAGGAAGCTGGAGTTGTTCAGCCTGGAGAAGTTCTGGGGGACCTTAGAGCAGCCTTCCAGTACCTGAAAGGGGCTACAGGAGATCTGGGGAGGGACTGTTTACAAGATCACATAGCAGTGGGACAAGGGGCATCAGTTTTAAACTAGAAAAGGGCAGATTTAGATTGGACATTAGGAAGAATTTCTTTTCTTATGAGGGTGGTGGAACACTGGGACAGATTGGCTGGAGAGGTTATGGAGACATTCAAGGTCAGGCTCCACAGGGCTCTGAGCAACCTGATCTAGTTGGGGATGTCTCTGCTTGCTGCAGCAGTATTGGACTAGATGACCTCCAGCGATCCCTTCCAACCCAATGCATCCTATGAGTCTTTGTAACACCACCTGGAGAGACCCATCCATCATCAGTGAACCATGACCACACTGCTCTCTTTTGCCTTTCCTTTTTCTGCATATTTTTCACCCAAAGACCAGGATTTTGAGTTTGCTGCACACCTGGTTTGAAGGTGACCTGCCAGTTTTGCAACAGTTCGTGCATGCCAGCAGGCTTGCACCGTCCAGCAACAATTATTTCCCTGATGACTCAGCTGTAACTGTACAGACTCTAGTCTGGTAGAACCTATTTTTTTGGTGAAGATAAACCCTGGGTCTTTCAACAGAAATATCACACCACAGCTGTGGTTAGGATCCTCTAGCACTTCTAGTCAGATCACCAAAAGCGTCTTACCTCAGGGGATGAAAATTGTTCATCCCAGCTGAACCCAAAATACTACTCTCTTCCTCTGCTTTTTAAAGAAATATTTAGTATAAAATTACATGATGAAAGAAATCTGAATAATCTTTCTGCCTCTTCCACTTCACCACAATGTTAAATGCTTTCCTATGAGGACTTGTGCTGCTTTGAGTGCTTTTTAGCTCCTTTTCCCCTTAAGATGCAAACACAGAAAGGGAACTCCAGCACCAGGGGACCTACTGTTTTGGGTCCAGGGAAGGTATTTAGCTGTCGATTCCTCATGTTACTTTTGTAGTCTTTTCCCTCCCTCTCTGTCCTTCTGTAATTGGCCTCTTAAGAGCCTGCAGACACTCTCTTTGTTCAACACTCACGTTATAAAACATCACAGAACAGTGCGTGGGCTGACATGAAACAGGCTGACTTGTTTGAAAGCTTTTTAAAAGTACAGCTCCCCCCTTCCCAAAGCACTTAGTGGCTGTTCTGAATGCAGTGAACACCAAGGAGGAGTGGGGTGTAAAGCATGAGCAGGGCTTGTTTGCCTTGCATCAAAGAGCTATTGCTGTGGTATTTTCCCTTGTAAAGTGTTTTTTCCCAGCATATTTTTGCTGCCTGTGAATCTGCCATAAAGCAGTGCCATGGTTCATCCTACACCTATTAGTTATTTATAACAATATATCCACAGATTAACATGAACAGTTTGGGGTTATGAAATATTCACAACATTTAATGAGCTGTACAGCACAAGGAATAGCAGCAGGACTGTTTGTTCCATAATTGAAATTTAAATGGGGAAATTACAAGCCTGAGAGCAAGCAATGCTCAAGATTTTATGTCTTGAGAACCATTTCAGCACATACTTCTGCACCCCAGACAGACTCCAACAAGCCACATGCTCACAAACAGGTGCCTGCACTCAGGAGCTAGATGTCCTTCTGATTATTATAACACTTTGTAGAGCTGCCTCCAGGGTTTTCTACCACTCAGTTACAAGGCTAAAAAATAGTTCTACACCACAGGCACTCGAAAGAATGCTCAACGTGGGCTGCTGTGGAAGCTGCCATGCATGGCTGGAGTGAGAGTTCCAAGTCCGGTAGCTCAAACGACAGAAGGAACTTACAACAGCAAGAAACAGACACTGGAGAAGGCCATGCACAATCCTGCAGCTCTCCTGAGGGCAGAGCCAGAATGAGCACCAGGTACAAGCACTTTGCCAGAAGAATCCCATCCCACAGCAGAGACAATACTTGGGGTAGGCTACAGGGAAGCATTGCCGGAAAAGTTAAAACTTGCTGAAGCAAAAGCCAAAGAAAAAAACACTTTGGAACAGAAACCATCCTCCTACCTGAGAGACAGATTTTCATACACGTGTTCCTCCTTTGCAGAAGCCTTCTTGTGAGCACATGCAAGTCTAGAACTTCCCTCCTGAGATCTTTACCGAGGACAACCATGTCCAGCCACCTCGAAGCAGCAGAAACCAGTTCTAACCAGCTCTCCTGCCCACCCAGGGCAGCTGCTCCAAATCCAATCAGCAGCAGGTGCTGTCAGAGACTGATTGCCCAAACTTAGCCCCATTTTAGTGCCCCTTAAAAGGCTTCAGGTGTGTCGAAGCAATGAATTGCTATCCCCACCCATTTTGCTGGTTTGGGTTAGGCTGGTGCTACTCAGCTCAAAGTGAAAAACATCATACTGCTGCTGCTGCTGCAGTGGGGAGGATCCTGACTGGCCAGAAGAAATTTCATTTTGTTCCAGCTTGTTTTTTTGACAGAGATGTTTTTCTGCTTTCGTATAGTTCATAACCTTTGCGCCAAGCCAGTGCTGTGGTTTTTGAATGTGGTCAGCCCTGGGACACAGTGGTGATGCTCACATGCTCTCCCACACAGGCCATTTCCTAAGTGTGCTTCCTCTGCAGACCATATTAGAGAGGTGATTTTCTCCTCATCTGGAGCACTGCATCTAGATCTGGAGCCCTCAATACAGGAAAGTCATGGACCTGATGGAGCAGGTCCAGAGGAGTGCCACAAAACTTATCAGGGGTTGGAGCACCTCTGCTACGAGGACAGGCTGAGGGAGCTGGGGTTGTTCAGCCTGGAGAAGACAGGGCTCCAGGGAGACCTAATAACAACCTTCCAGTACCTGCTGGGGACCTACAAGAAGGGTGGATAGAGATTATTTACAAAGGCCTGGAGTGATAGGATGAGGGGCAGTGGTGTGAAATGAGAGAAGCATTGATTTATATTGGATGTTACCACGAGGGTAGTGGAACACTGGAGCAGGTTGCCCAGAAAGGTAGTTGAGGCCACATCCCAAGAGATACACAAGGTGATGCTCAACAGGGCTCAGGGCAACCTGATCTAGTTGAGGGTACCTCTGCTTAGTGCAGAGAGGGTCAGACTAAATAACCTCTGGGGGTCCCTTACAACCCAAACCATTCCATGATTCTTTTTTAATTTTCAACTTGCCACAAGAACCCATCTGAAAAAAAATCTATGCTCAACTGCAGGACAAGGAGAAGGCATGGGTGCTGATGTGAAAGTTGGTCAGGTCATCTAGACAGGCAATGTGTGCTTCTCTAAATAGTACTTTTCCTATATTACCTCCAGGGTTATCCCCCAAATGGTATGGTACTACCACAGCTCGGCTCAGGCTGACAGAGTACAGCAGCAAGCATCATCTCAGCTTCCCAGCTTTGGATTGCCTAGTGCAGGAGTGATGCTGGGATCTCACAGGGATCAGATCAAACTCTGGTCATACCAGGTGTATGCAGATGCATCCACACTGACTTCTGCTGGAATTACTGCACCCTTTATACTATATTGTCACAGAGGGGATGGGAATCAACATTGTCACTGATACTGCTCTTTATGGCTTTATATTTATTGAGGTTGACAGTAAATAGGGAATTCTGCCCTCCTGCCTTCAGGAACTGTTTTTCCTAGGGCTAGTTATCTCTGGCTGTAGGAAAATCATCCTTCTCCTATTGGCCTCTTTTTAGGTAAATGATCAGACTTTACTATGGTCACCCTTAAGTGTTCAGCGTGAAGGATTTCCACACAGCTCATTGTAGTCCCTGTGGCAGGCATGGGAAGCCACATTCCCCTCCAAAGCTCCTTGACAGCTTTTGTCAGGAGTGGCTAGGGATCGTCCATCTGTCATTAAAGTGTTAATTCAATTCATTAACATCAAAAATATTCACCATTTCCCACTTTGGAGGAGATGGGCTGTGCTGTCCTTTTAATAGAACTCTGCTGGAAATCAAACACAATTTTTATTCAGGGGAATGATTACTGTGTCTTGTTTAATTCTTGCCTAACAAATGTCAGCACTAATGTATTACAGATTATTCAGTCAATTTGATGGTTCCAGGTGAAAGAAAGGAACACAAATCTCTTCTTTTAGTGTAAAAAGGGTCAGCTGGATGACTTCCACTGCAGGAGCCGAGATGAGGCTTGACATGAATCAATCAAGCAGGCTCAATTTTACAGTTATAGTGCCTAATGCCTAAACATGAGCGTGTGGGTGGAAATTAGCACCCGATTATGAGCATACATGATCTTCCCTTGGAAGACAATAATATTGGCATTAAGCTTCTCAAGAGGGAAGATGCTGCTGGTTTTTAATATGTCTTAAATTATGTCAGGAAAAACACTGGAACATCACACAAAAGCCACAGTCAGTGTATATTGCTATCTCATAGAGCTGGAGATCTTTACAACAATATTGACACAGGAGCAGGCAAGCAAATGTCAGCCAATATAACATATGAAATACTTAACGTAACCAATTTTCAGCTGTCAATCAGCGGGGAATAATGACTGATGCAAGGAATCAATACGCCACAATTGAATTCCAGCTCACAAACTTGTTTCGTTCTGCGCTATAAAAGACTGTCAAATGTCACACCCCAAGAGATGCAACAGGATTCCAAAGATTTATTTATTTCAAGCTCTGAAGTCTATTAGCAATTGCGCTGCTTCTGCTATTGGGTGGGGGAAAAAAAAGAGCTTTGATGGCATTAAATTTTCAGACATGACAACTCGTTGCATCGGGAGCCAATTAATTATATCATTTTCTATCACATTTCTGCCATTTGACTAAGTAATGGCACACAATTCTATTTAAATAAACCATGGTGACAAGCTGCAGATAGCTGATTGTGTTATGCAGGGTGTTAAAACTTTTAAACAAGTTGGTTTGTACTTTTGATAATACTATTAAAAAAAAAAAGCAGCTCACTCTATACTCAGCTCTATTTTATTGGGGTAGCTGAAATATTTAAATTAGAAGATGCTTCTCTTAAATGAGAAGGTGCTTCTCTCTCTGAAGGAGTAAGATTTACTATAGAAGTGGGGAGGGCTGTGTATTATCCTCTCTATTATCCTGCTTTTTTTTTTCTTTATTTAATAAAAATGGGAAAAAAAACCTCATTTTCATACTCTATTGTGGTCTGATGCAACAGAGATATCAAAAGGGAAGATCGAGAGGGTGCAAGAGTCATAAAACTCAAAGATTATCTATATTGCCTGTATAAAAACCATGTGGATTGTACCCACCATTCAAAAAGAGAAACAAAATCCATAGGAGGCTGATTGTAAAGTATCTGAAAGATTAAAATATTCTTGTTCCACAACAAAATCTGGGTTTGGCAATAGACCTTCTCATCTTCATTCCTGACTTCTGCCTATTGTAGCTTTCCTTCCTACGATCCTGCCTTATGAAAGGAAAATGGGATGGTGGCAGCCCCTTCCTCTCCAGTTAGCCTCGTTGAAGCTGGTGAGGCTCTGTGCAAGATTGAATACCTGTTTGCATGTGGATGGTGGAATCTGGCCCAGAGTAATTATAAAACTATTAAAATTAGCATATTTTCTTTACCTGAGGCTGAGAGTTAATTAAAAATCTGACAGTGCAATGTATACAGAAGATAAACACGACTGTATTTTCTTCCCAATACATGGATATATAGTAATTCATTTAAGACAGAGGAGCTCATGCTGTTGAATGTGCTTATTAAAAACAGCAAGGAAGGTCAGGGGCTGTGCTTGCTGTGCCCTTCATTTGTTCTTCACCAAAAATGATAGAACTGAACTGCAAAAGTTGAGATTGAAAAGCCGCTAGCGTGTTGTCTAATTTCAGCCACAGAAGCTGCTGTGCACTCCATGACTTTATGAGGGAATAAGATTATAGGTCACAAGAGCTTCTTTATTTCCCACCTGTAGCTTCTAACAACATTTTATTAAGGATTTTCCCATCTTCTCTCTCTGACCTACAGGGGACAAAATTCTAACAGCTGTTACAGGACCTGTATGAGAGAGGCATTAACACAGATTAGCAGTCCTGGAAAGCAGTATCCTTTTATCAGCATGATATTTATGGTTCCTAACTAATATTTTTGCAGTGCTTGTAAGATAAGCACAGTGTAGCACAACGTAAACAGCAAAAAAGCATTTAACAGAGTTACACACAATGCAGCTTGCCTGCTTTGTCTGAAATCACACCCAGCTGCAGCTTGAAGGTGTAACACTCATTCACAGACCACTTGGGCAGCCCAGGCACTCATACAGATGTATTGCTGTTGTCTCTATGTATGGAGGGTATTGATTTCTTATTAATCAAGTAGAGTCTATGGGCCCTAATACACCCCAGTAGGGGCAGAACTTGTACCAAACGTTAAGTTGCATTAACACTTGTCCAGTGCTCACCCTTTCCTTTACCACTTCAGTTTTGCCTCCCTAAGGATAGCAAGGTTAGGACCTTGCTAGTTGATTGCAGAAACAATAATCTTTGTTATTGATGCTGTTTGTTATGCCAAGGGGTTTTATTCACATAGATGCAACAGAGGGAAGAAAAGAGAAAGAGGAAGAGAGAGAAGGAGGAGGAGGACGAGGATGAGAAGGATGAGAAGGGTGAGGAGGAGAAGAATGAGAAGGATGAGGAGGAGAAGGATGAGAAGAAGCATGAGGAGGAGAAGGGTGAGTAGGAGAAGGGTGAGAAGAA